>JASDQU010169683.1:0-13892 GCA_032191745.1 Picea mariana | reverse complement strand
TCAGATGCACAAATGGTCCTAGTATTTTTAATTTGGTTTAAAGAATTAGTAACCCACATTGACTCTTGTTCATTTTTATGTATTTAGGGAGAACACATAGAGTGAAAATTTATTAACAAAATGGAGGAAAAAAGGTGGAGTTCAACTATAGGCTATTGTTAGGATGTAATCATTTATCCGCCTCTGTGCAAATGGTAAATCGATGGCTTTCCCCTTCAAGACTCGCGAATTAACCACCGATTACAATTTTTTCTTACATAACTTAAATGGTGGCCACCTTAACCTTTCATGGAAACCATACACCATCATCGCCTTGATTAATCTTTTTATAAGATTGAAGAGGCATTTTTTGTTTGTATATATACCTTATACAGATTATAAGAATGATGAGCTTGATACAAAAACAAACATTCTTCTATTGATACTAGTATTCAGTCTGAAGTAAATCTGGGAAATGACTGTAAGGTTACAGTTAATGGTAAAGGTGTAGTTCCGGTATACACTAAGAATAATTAGAGAAGAAATATTGATGATGTTTATTTTGTGCCTGGTTTAAAATGCAATCTTATTAGTGTTGGACAACTATTGGAGAAAAGGTATAGAGTATTCTTCAAGAACAAGGTATGTACAATCTATGATAAATTGCCGAACAAACAGTTGATTACAAGAGTAGAGATGACCAAGAATAGAATGTTTCGACTTGTTATGCGAAATGATTTGAGTGGTTCTTTGCATGCTTATAAGGTTGGAAGTTTAGATGAATCTTGGTTATGGCATTTGAGATATGGACATTTACATTTTGGTGGTTTAGATCTATTACAGAAGAATAAGATTGTAAGGGGATTTCCCTGTATTCAGCAACCTGCAAGCTCTTGTGAGAATTGTATACTTGGGAAGCATCATAGAGAGAAATTTGTTTCAGGTGTTTCCTACAGAGCAAAAGCTCCATTGGAAATTGTCCACATGAATTTGTGTGGACCTATGCAAACACCTTCTTTGAATGGTTGTGTTTATTTTATGAATTTCATTGATGATTTCAGTAGGAAGACTTGGTTGTATTTGTTGAAACAAAAATCTGAATCCTTTCATGTTTTTAAGAAGTTTAAATCCATGGTTGAAAATGAGAGTGGTCGAACCATTAATATCCTAAGGTTTGATAGAGGAGGTGAGTATAAATTGAATGAATTAATTGAATTTTTTGATCTTCATGGAATTAAAAGGTAGTTTACTACTAGATATACTCCACAACAGAATGGAGTGGTTGAAAGGAAGAATCATACCATCATGGATATGGCTCAAAGCATGTTGAAAGACAAGCATCTTTCAAATGAATATTGGGGAGATGTAGTTATTTTCTCTATTTTTATCTTGAATAGAAGTCTGACCAAGACCGTGAGGAATTGTGTACCTCAGGAAGCCTGGGATGGTAAGCCTTGCAATGTTTCTCATTTCAGAACTTTTTTATGTGTTTCGTTTGCGCATGTACCTGCAGAAATGAGAAGGAAGTTGGATGATAGAAGCGAGAGATTATCTTTGTTGGATACAACGAAGAGTCTAGGGAATATAAAATCTACAATCCCATCACCTATAAATATGTAATCAATAGAGATGCTCAATTTAAAGAAGATGAAGCCTGGGATGGAAGTATTGACAAATCAATTTTAGAGGGAGCTGTGTTACTCTGTGAAGATGATGATGGAGTTGAGCAGGCTGAAGGAGGTGGACAGTAGGTTCCACATGCACATATGCCTGCAGTAAGAATTTCAACAAGGCAATCACCAGATTTCATCCCATATTGATTTAGAATGCCAAGAAATCATGAGCATGGTGAGGCATATCGACATGGTGGACATCAATCAGATTCACAGGTAAGTAGTGAATCAAATCCCACTTTAGATTCATTAAGAAACAGATTTAAAGGACAGAAGACTAGAAGCTTAAGAGAATTGTATGATCAGGATGAAGAAGTAGATCATATTTCATTTTTTTCATTAATGGCATGTGATCCTGTAAGTTTTGATGAAGCTGCTAAAGAGGATGTTTGGATAAAAGCAATGGATGAGGAAATTGATTCCATTGAAAGAAATAACACTTGGGATCTTGTAGATTTACCTGAAGGTAAGAAAAGTATTGGTGTTAAATGGGTTTATAAGACTAAGTTGAATGTAGAAGGTGAAGTTGAAAAGTACAAGGAAAGACTTGTAGCTCAGGGGTTTAGTCAGCAACCCGGTATTGATTACAATGAAACATTTTACCCTGTAGCAAAAATTGACACTGTGAGGATGGTCTTATCTATTGCAGCTCAGAATAAATGGATCATGCATCAGATGGATGTTAATTCTGCATTCTTGAATGGATATTTGGAAGAAGATGTTTATGTAAGAAAACCTTCGGGTTATGAGATTGATAAACACAGAGATAAAGTTTACAAGTTAAGGAAATATTTATATGGATTGAAGCAGGCATCCAGAGTTTGGTATAGCAGAATAGATGAGTACTTTATTAGTGTTGGATTCAGCAGAAGTCCAAGTGAACCAACCCTGTATACAAACATAAACCAAATAGGTAAAATTTTGATTTTCTGGTTGTATGTTGATGACCTGATTTTTACTGGAGATCTATCTGTAGATGATTTTAAAAATTCCATGAAAACAGAGTTTGAGATGACTGATTTAGGATTGATAAAATAATTTCTTGGAATTGGAGTGGATCAATCTGATGATGGCATTTTCATTTTTCAAACTAACTATGCAAATGAAGTGTTGAAAAGGTTTAGAATGTTGAATTGTAAACTAGCTGCAACACCTATGGAAACTGGTATTAAACCTAGAAAGTATCATGAGGGATCATATGTTGATCCAACTCTATATAAAAGGTTGGTTGGAAGCATTATGTACTTAACAACAACCATAACTGATATCATGTTTGTTGTAAGTTTGATTTCAGGATTCATGGAAACTCCGAAGAGTACTCATTGGTAAGAAGGAAAGAGGATCCTGATATATGTTGCTAGAACAACTGACTTTGGTATACGATACACATAAAGTTTAAAATTTGAGCTGATCGGATATACTAATAGTGATTTTGCAGGTTCCATTGATGACAGGAAAAGAACATCTGGGTGTGTGTTCAGTCTTGGATCTGGATCAGTGGCATGGGCATCAAAGAAACAACCCATTGTGACTCTATCTTCTACTGAGGCAGAATATGTTGCAACAGCTGCAGCTGCATGTCAAGCTGTATGGATGAGAAGGGTATTGAATGAATTATTGCATGACCAGAATGATGAAACCCAAATTGTCTGTGACAATAAATCTACCATTGCACATTGATACAAGGTGTCATTTCATTCGATAGCTAGTATCTGGTAGAGAAATTTATGTTTATTTCTGTAGATCTGAAGAACAATTTGCAAACTTATTTATGAAACCTTTGGGAAATAAATTGTTTAAAATCCATAGAAGAAATATTGGGGTCTATAAGTTGTAATGCATTGTTTACAACAATTTTGTTTTACATATTTTTAGATCATTTTTCTCTGAAATGATTAAGAGGGAGTATGTCAGGATGTAATCATTTCACTACCTCTGTGCAAATGGTAAATTGGTGGCTTGACCCTTCAAGACGCAAGAATTAACCACCGATTTCAATTTTGTCTTACATAACTTAAACGGTCTCTGCCTTAACCTTTCATGGAAACCATACACCATTGCCACCTTGATTAATCATTTTATAAGATTGAAGAGGCATTTTTGTTTGTATATATACCTGATACAGATTATAAGAATGATGAGCTTGAAAGCATATTGAATAAATTTTTTTTTATTCAGAGGTGTTCTCTCCACTGATACACTATTTTACTTATTGAGTTCGTAAACTCTTCCAATTGGTATCTTAGCCTTAAGAATTTCACCCTATTTTATATGCTATTTTATTTATTGACTTCGTATAAGGTTGTTGGTGCATGTGTGGAGTTAGAGTGCACAGAGTTTATTTACTACGCTGAGTTTATTTACTGCGCGAAGTTTATTTACTGCACTGAGTTTTTTTATTGCACAAAGTTTATTTACTGCGCTGAGTTTATTTACTGCGCGAAGTTTATTTATTGCATGGAGTTTATTTTGTTTGTTTGCGTTAAGTGTTTGCATGAGCCGAAACTCGAACTCCAAACTGTCATCCATTTTTTTACAGCTATGCAACATTTCGAAACTTATCTTTAGGAAAATATGTGAAAGAAAAGGTTGTGGCAGAGAAGGTACATATTTTCTATTGCAATAAACAGATTTCTCTCATCGTACTTATCTTGATACTCTATTATGTATTTTACAGTCTATCTTTAGTGAATCATTGATCCAAGCTTGGCATAAATCTAGATTCCTTATTCCTTTGTCACCGTTGGTTTATTGCATTAAGAGAAACAATGTGCTCTTGCACCGGAGGGATGCATTATGCAACAAGCTAGAATGTGGTTATGCATCAAGCTAAAATGCGGTCTCTAATTAAAAAAAAAGGGATAATCCACTGTAAAATAAAAACATTAAACTAGTTTAGATCCATTTTTTTTAATCAGTCTTTGTTCATTACAAAGAGGTTTTTATTATTATGAGGAATTATCTTACTTTAGTGAATCATTGATCCAAGATTGGTAGAAATTTGGATCCCTCATTGTTTCATCACTATCAATAATCTTTAAAAAATATAAAAATGTTAATTGACTGTAAAATAAAAATCAATAAATTAACATAGATTTATTTTAAACCTAGATCCTTTAAGAGGTTAGAGGTTTCTATCTACCACCTAGAAAAATGGGGCCATGAAACTAGATGATCTTGAATGGGTTAAGACCATATCTTGAATGGGTTAAGGCTTTGAAATGCATTATTCTATAAGATATAATAATAATAATAATCTATTTTTAAGGTCACGGCCAAGCCAACACACCAAATTTGTGTATGAGACCCCCTTGTTTGTGGGACAAGGGACCCCCCTCCGCCCAGCGATTTGACTGGTAAAGTATACGAAGGTATACATACCCTACCCCCCTCTAGATTTGAACCTGTGACCTCTTAAGAGGAAACACATGTTCTTAACCATTAGGCCCACTCAGGCTATATCACCTCACCTACCTCACGTTCATGTTCATGTTATTCAGTTGCACCTGCAATGCTTTTGAAGGAGATCCAATGTTGCAAGTCCTAAGTAATCTGATGACTGGACATATATTTACATATGTCTTGTGGAAAATAAATAATTAAGATTTTACTAGCTACAATCTAAATTTAGTTTTATTTCTTGCCATAGAACAAGAGGCATGGAGCCTGATCACGTCTTGTTCCTTTCATTTGGTACGAGAGCCTGATCACCTTAGTTTCAAGGTGTTAGTGACAAGATTTTTTATCTAATATTTGTTTGAGTGGGATATTACATAAAAGGAAATATTGTTGTAGGTAAATGATGCGCACATCCATATTAGAAATGGATACTTTTAATGAAACTAAATTTGAGTTGTGGAATCTCAATATGGAAAACCTTCTCATATCTATATTTATGGTTGTAATATCTGGAACGAAATACACTGGCATGATAGATGAGGAGTAGGTGGTGTTGGAGAGAAAGGAATGAAGCCTTATCAAGATCTATTTAGATGATTTGGTATTATTGAATGTTTCTAAAGAAAAATTTGCAACATCTCTCTCTAAGAATTAGGGGGATTTGTATTATGTTAAACCGTTGTTTAATAAACTATTTCTGCAAAACCGATTTCTTTCCTTGAGAATGGGTGATGTTGATTATTTAGTTGAGTATATGAATGCATTTAATACTATTGTGACCCTATTGATCTCAGTTGGTGTTAATTTGGATGTTGGCGTGCACACATAGGTAGGTTCAAGACCCCAGGTTCAAGGTAATTAGTCCAAAAAAACCCTACAAATATCGACCCTTTTGGCATCACATGCAAGTAGGTGAAGTCTCACTCGAGGTATCCTTATGGGGACCGCAGGACGAAGATTTTGTAGCGGTGAGGGAAATAAGGAAGATGTGCTCTGTCATACCTATAGTATCTTTTCGTGCACTCGATCCTAGTTAACTAGAGCTCATTCCTTAATTCTATGGATGCATATCAGTCCATATTCATGCCATTTAGTATTTCAGAATACAATTAAGGTTTTTGCACATTAATCTATCAACAATATCAGTAAAGATAAACATTCATCCATAATAAAGACAAGAATTAACATAATACACTCAAGAATAATCATTCAACGACACAATTATACACAGATTTACCATGGTTCACCCCCCTTCGGGATATGTCCACAAAATATTTTCATCTTTATTATATTTATGGAATTCTACTTGCACTTTGAGCTACAATGGAGGTTTTACATTCACTATTCTTCTTACATTTGTCACTTCTTTTCAAGTCTCTCCTCCATGAACCTCTCTTTAAACAAAAAAACAAGAAAACAACTACTAAGAATCATCCCCGAACTTCACAGGTATTTTACATATTTATTCCTTTTTCTCAAGTTGATTTTCCAGCTCATACATCTCATGCTTGATTGGTTTTCCTGGATTTTACACTTGTTGTTCTTTCCTGTCCCCCATATTATTCTCTTTCCTCTCTCTTCTTTCTTGATCTTCTTGATATTCTTGATCCTGTGCATTTTCCCTATAGATCATCTCTTCTCACTATTATATTCCCAAAACTGCCTATGCAATAGGCCCCCAACACTCACTTATGGCTTCTCCCGCACCACTTAGGCCTTTCATGTCATGCTCCTCCATGCCTCAGTGAATTTTTGGAGATTGTCCTTCATTTTATATAGTGCTACTGTAATTTTTTCTTCCTTGTTCACAATTTCCTCCATCATTGGCATTGTAAAACTAGTTAGTTTGGCCTTAGTGTCTTGTGTTGCTAATGTCATTATGCTTTGAACTGTAGCTAGTTCTTCTAGTACCATGAGGGCTTCATCCTGTCACAGTCGTAACTCCTATATGATCTCCCGTTGGTCTTCCTTCAACTATTCCACTACAAGGTATAGTTTCCTATTAGACAGGAGTGTTGTCATTCTTTCTATTGGTGGGAAATTATTTACACACTCAGTGGCATGATTTTCTTGTTCCTGTGCATTCCCTATTTTCTCTTCTAGTTCTTGCATCTCTGGGGTGTTCGTAAGATTTGTCCACATGTGTGTACCTTTGTCACACATCTTTACATACATTCTTGTTCCAAGATTTTGGTCTTCGTCGCCACTGTCTGTGCAGTCCATTCCCTTTGCACTCTTTCTTCTGGTGGTGTCCCTAGTGTTGCATGCACTTTCAACTTCATGATATTTGTGCAAAGGCCTCTGATAGCCACACTAATATTTACTACCTATGCCTCTACCGTGGCCTCTACCACCATTGGTACTTTTGGGACCTCCTTGTATAATTTTTGGATTGCGGCGTGGACTTTCTATGCCATATGTTCAACTTCCTCCTTCTCCTTCAAGGCTTTGGTGGCCTTTTCTTCAGCCTCAACTTTGTCATTTAACTATTTATAAACATTTCCTTATACTTCACTCTTATTTGTCCTGGATTTCTCTTTTGTTCCCTCTATTATTCTCTTCTCCTTTTCTGTGAGTTCCACTTGTTGTTCTACTGCACACTTATCTTGTAGTGAAATGGTGTTTTTCTTGTGTATTTTCACCTTTTGAGCTTCTACTTTGTCTAACTCATTGGTTTGCGGTATCTACCTGAAGCCTTATTTCCTACGTGATACCTACATGTAAGCCTTGTAATAACTCCATTGCCATCTGGGAGATGACTAGGTCCAGGTGACTTAGTCCTTACATCTTCTTCTGTACTTTGGTGTTGGGTAACCCGATTGTCTCTACTAGGATATTGAGTAATCTGCGTTGTGTTTTCAGGTACATTGATACAACAGTTTGTTCTTCTTATGTCATGCCTTCTTTTTTTGTTTCTAATCCTTGCACATGTGTCAATCAAACTATCTCCAATAACTGTTGTAGCCTCAAACATTGGTCATGCACGTTTGTTTGTAGTTCTTCTTGTTTCTTTTTAGTCTCTTGGAGGACTTATTTTGTGGAATCCCTTAATCGGTATCCAATTTAGTCCATGTCATCATATGTTATTGCGTAGACGACTTGTGTATTTTGAACCTTCCGCTTCTTCTCACACAACGGAACATGTGCTTTGGTTCTGTCTCTTCTTCCCTGTTTGAGGTAAGGTTTGTGGAGGTTGGTCCATTGGCCCTATTTCTAGTGAGTCCTCAATGTCATTTTCTTGATTGGTGTCCTATGTTCCATTTCTAAGAGGGTTTGTTTCTACATCTGTGTGTTGTGTCAATTCGATGTTCCCCCCTTGCGATGTTGCATTCCCATTAGTTGATACCCTCTACTCTAGTTCTCAATCCTACATGACCAACTTGATGTCTTCTTCGGTTATCTTGTATTTTGTTTGGACCCAGTCCTCCTCTATATCCTTCCGAGCATTGATGTACATGTGGTGCATGTTTGCCCGAAACTCTGCAACTGGTCCATATGCCTCCACCAATTGTGGTGACATGTATCGGGCATTCTAGATACTTTGTCGAATTCTTTCAACATAGAGAAAGAATTCTTTGTTGTTGTACATCTTCCTCCTTTTGTTTGTGGAAAACCAAAAATTATGGTATTTTTCCAGTACACATGGATTCCCCCTCAACCATGAGAAATGTGTGTCCTCCAACTTTTCCCATGCTATGAAGGCAATCAAACTTAGGATCAAGGGGTAGTGAAACTCCATCCCCTTATCTTAGGCTTCTACGTAGTCTAGTAGGAACTAGTTTTGGTAATAATGGTGGTCAACTCATTGTCATGACTTCTACACATTTCTTTGGTTTAATAAGAATGGTTCCTAGCAAAAAAACCACTTGTTGGCTTGTGTGCACAGGTAGGTTCAAGACCCTATGTTCAAGTGAATTATTCCAAAAAAACCCTACAGATACCATCCCTTTCGGAATCACCTGCAAGAAGGTGAAGTCTCACCTGAGGTATCCTTATGGGGACTACAAGAATGAATATTCTGCAGCGGTGAAGAAAATAAGGCAGAGACACTTTGTCCTACCTACAATATTCTTTCATGCACTAGATCCAAGTTAACCTAATCTCGTTACTTAATTCTATATTCATATCAGTCCATATTCATGTCATTTAGTAGTTAAGCATACAATTAAGGATATTTCACATTAATCTATCAACAATATCATAAATGATAAACATTCATCTATATTAAAGACAAGAATTAACACAATGCAGGCATGAATAATCATCCAAAAACACAATTGTACACAAATTTACTGGGGTTCACCCCCATCAGAGCTACGTCCACAAAATATTTTCTTATTTATCATATTTATGGAATTCTTCATGTGCTTTATGCTACAATGTAGGTTTTATATATAATATGCTTCTTACATTTGTCACTTATTTTCAAGGCTATGTTGCATGAACCACTCTTTCAATAGAAAAACAACAAAACAACTACTAAGAAACATCCTTGAACTCCATCGGTCTTTTACATATTTATGCCTTTTTCTCAGTCTTGTTTTCTAGCTCATAATGAGTTGTCTACCCCTCATGCTCAGTTGGTGAAAACTCATTATGAGCTCGATACAACTCATGCTCAACTAGTTTTCCTTGATTTTGTGCTAGTTGTTCTTTCCTGTCCCCCATATTCTTCTCTTTCCTCTCTCTTATTTCTTGATCTTCTTGATCTTGTTGATCCTGTGCCTTTTCCATGTATCTCATATCTTCTCATTATTTTATTCCCAAAAGTTCTTAACTAAAAATGGATGAGGATGATCATTGTATGACCCTCTTGTGTTCCTTTCTAGATTCATGGGACAACCTAGTAATGTCGACTAGAATCAATCTAAAGGCATTGGTGCTTGATGACATTATGTCTTCTTTACTCATAGAGGATCTGAGGAACAAAGTCTCTAAATCCACCAATGAGGTCTTCGTTGTTCATGGACGATTGAAGGGGAAGGAAAGAAGAGAGGAAAGGGTAGGTCCAAATCTAGTGGGATACGTAAGTCTCCTCGAAATTTCAAGGAAAAATGTTGGAACTATGGAAAGGTAGGGCATTTAATAAGTTACTACATGGAAGAGAAGAAGAACAAGAATGATTATAATCATGAGTTTGAAAAATATTATCAAGAGGATGATGGAGATACTTGTGTTGCATCTTTGGAAACCCAAACATGCTACAGTGCATGGGTAATATACTCTAGAGATTATTTCCATATGACTCCTAATTGACACTAGTTTTCAATGTATGAGAAATATGATGGTGGGATAGTATACCTTGGTGATGAATCTCCTCTTAGTATTATTGATCATAGAAGAGTCTCACTTTGATTCCCTAATAGTATAATAAATGGTATCAATGGATCTTTTCACATTCTGAGTTTAGCACACATCCTATTCTGAGTTTTTATTTTTAAAAGGGGTGGAATACAGTCTAAGGAGATATGTACTCGATAAGAGAATTTTTGTGGGAACTTTGATCCAACTTGATGTATTCACTATTGAGTATAATATTTCTTCAATTTTTGTAGCAGAGAGATCTATAGGATATACATATTTGTAATCAGAAGCTCCTAAAGAAGCTCTTTCTTAAGAAATAAATTTACCTTCAAAGATGATCTGTAAATGATAGGCCTATGACTCATCCATCACACCAACATGAATGCTTATAAACAATATAAAAAATGAGTGACAATGTGGTTGTGTGAAAAACCTTATTTGTGGTATCCATTTAAAAAAAAAGGAATTGTTGGTAGTTCAAAAATGGATTTGGTGTCTTTGTACATATAAAGAAGAGTCCCAATACTTGGGTGTGTGAAATGGGAGTGAAAGGAGATCCATCAAGCACAATAATCATTTACCAAATGGCGTGGTTGACCTATGGGTAAGGAAGATAACCCAAATAATGAAATAAACACCCAAAGGTCTCTAAATTCTCCCAATCCATAAAAAAATACTCAATGGTTTCTAAATTCTCCTAGGAAAGGGATAAAATCCTTGGGTAGAGAATAACACACCAAAGGGTTTTTAAAATATCCCAAGTAGTAACTAAAATGTCCAAAAATCAAAATAATGTTGCATACATCCCGTGGGAAAATAATAAACCAACCAACAATCTAAAATGCATCCCAAAGAAGGAGATGTGATTTGTGTGTGAGTGGAAATGAGGCAACAAGATGGAGATTTATATAGCTTTCATACCACATTATAGTAATTCATGAAAATAACCCAAACATACATTGCATAGACCTAAGAGAAAGGACAATGGAAAAAGAATAGTTGGAATACGTTATGCATGGTAAGGGATATGGACATGTTAACCCCATTAGGCTCCCCTAGTAGTACAATGTTTCCCAAGAGTGAGAATATTTGACTAGGATATGATGATTACCACTAAGGTTAAACAAGGAAAAAGTATAAATTCAAATCATCATGATTCATTATCCAATTCAACCTATGATCACCATTTTCATGACCCAAACATTAACATTATCACTCTATATGAAAAGTCAAAACAATTCACCTCATGGTGTAATACACCATTTATCTTATGTGAGTGTGTTGAGTATGTAATGGAAGGCATCTAAAGATAACTATCTATGGAGAGTCTAGAATTTCATAATTGGAACTACTTTCTCGAATTTCGATCATGAAGAAAACTCTCCTCTAGTTACTCCTATAAGTGAGAGGATGACATCTATATCCAACATGGGGACATATGACCATTGTATATCGCATGAGAACCTCAAAAAGTTAGAAATAAACACAATAAGAACATAACATCAATTTGTTTTCCTTATGTGTGTGTGTGTGTGTGTGTGTGTGTAGACAAATAGATACATACATACATACATGTGTGTGTGTGTGTGTGTGTGTGTGTGTGTGTAGAAAAATACATGCATACATACACGTGTGTGTGTTTGTGTGTGTAAGACAAGTGCAACAAAAACTTACAACTAATTGTAAATGCATATGATGTAGCAATACGTGAAAGTAAGTAGATGAGAAAAAAAAATCAAGATGCATGATAAGAAAACCACAACATGACCTACGATTATCCTAAACTAAATTAACTCTAACAAAGTCAAGTGGCGATTGAAAAGTATGGATTAAGAAGTTCCCCACTAGTTGGTAAAGGTTATTTATCTCCTTCATAGTTGTTTAAGTAAAATGAGTTCTTCCCAACCTTTCCTTCAATTATATAATGAGCAATCCATAGACTACCAAACTTATTATTGACAATTGGCTTCTCTTTTCTATTATCCCATAGGATTACATGGTGTCCTTATTTGAATTCTACTTATCTTGCTTTATGATAAAATACCCCTTTGATTTATTTCGTTTTACTTATGTTTCATCAAAAAAATCTCTTTTAGGCTCATCTATCTTCATGAATTGATCAATCTTTCCTTTCAAATATCATCTTTGTGATTAATGGAATGATAAAAATATGATGTATCTTATGAAAAATGAATTACACTGGGATAGAATTTATCATCATAGAGTTGGTCATTCTTGTGTAACCTCAAGTATTTACCACTCCCATTAATGCAATTTGTGGATAAAAATTCCCCTTTTGTCTTTCTATCACATTCTTGATACTTTGGTTGTGTCAGGCCATAGGTTTTCTTATTATCTTCAATTTTGGTTTTGAAACCACTATCAATACTATCTTCATATGCAAAAGGAAAAATGGAAAAGTCTTGGGAATAATATATATTAGTGGAAATTTATGAAGGAATACTAGGTTCTTAAAAAATTTCATAAGATTCCTTACAATGATCTTCCTCTGTTGGAACTAAGGAATTTGTACACATATGTAGTTCTTCAAATTCATCATGGAAAAACATATTCATCCACAATGACACTAAGGTATTTTACTTGGTTTTTAACGACATGTTGTCCATACAATGCGAAAAAGGTTCCATCATTTCCTAGCATGGTTGCATAATATAAGTGCATTTTCATACTACCGCCCAATATTGTATCCCACTTCCTAGACAAAAGTATTCATCAAGCATCAGGCACATGTATTACTTCAATATCCATTAAAATGGAGATATTATGATAGGTTCCTAAGTAAAACCTAAGATCCTTAACCAATCCACATACCTTGATTTATTTTGAATCGACTATACATATATTCTTGTATGGACTTGTTATTTCCAACCTTAATTAATTCATGACCTTTAAAGACATCACATTGGTGGAAGCCCCAGAATATAACATACGATTATGAAGGAGGAGGTTAATCTCTACCAAAGCGATAAAGAAAGGTTATTCCATGGTTTGTAATATAATATGAGGCTCTTCAAATTCCATGGTAAGTAAATTTCTCACTTTATCCATTTTTTATCGGATCTTGATTAATTCATAGAGAGGTATAGGAACATTGATTTTTTCCAAAAAAATCATCTCATGAAAATTGAATTATAAATCATCTTTTTTATGTGATATTGATGGAGGAGAAGGGTTGCTATCCCAAGGTAAATGGTATCAAGTCCACTTTCTAGGAGGAGGTTGAGAGTCTTCAAGTTGAGAATCTTCAAGTTGTTTCTTTACTATACAATATTGCAAGTACTTCACTTTTCTAATATTATCCTTGGATTCTTCATCCATGACATTCAACTTTTCTAACCTAGCTATCTTAGTGACATCCCTACTCTTTTTCTTGATTTGATCTATTTTTTCACTTGTAACTATGTAGGTTTCTCCATGAAAAGCATAGATAGGATTCATATCTTCAACAAAATTCATTCATTCACAACCAATAGGATCATCACCTCCCTTATTGTTAAACATCAAATTTCCACACCT
>JASDQU010169682.1:6647-21275 GCA_032191745.1 Picea mariana | reverse complement strand
ATATTTACTTCTTATCAACCATGAAAAAAAAATAATGATTCATATTTACATCAAACATTATTGGGTCCATTACCCAAACCTTTTTGCTACGGGGCTTTCTTCAAGGGTTGACATCAATGACAACCAAGCTTAATCAACAGCATTAGGAGTAGTGTTAGCACAACCGGAAACATGAGACATCGACCACCCGTTAGCCTTTTCTAGCAGGAAGCTATCCACAACTAAGATTAATTACACCACCACTGAAAGGGAAGGTTTAGCCATGGTGTATGGGTTGCATAGGTTTCACCACTACTAGTTGGGAGGACATTTTAAAATGTTCACTCATCACTCTGCGCTGAAATACCTAGTCAACAAGTCAGTGTTGGGGGAGAGGATATGCAAATGGATTCTGCTATTTCAAGAATATGACTTTGAGATTGTGGTAAAACCAGGAAGAATGAACAAAGGTCCTGAAAACTTATCGAGGTTGGAACATGGAGAGGAACCTACTAGTTTGTAAGATACACTATCAAATGCACAATTGTTGGCCATCATCAAGGTTGATGATCACTTCGCAGAGATAATATAGTTCTTGTCAACAGGAATGACACCTAGTGACTGTACGACTATTCAGAAGAAACAATTGTTAGTTCGCGCTGCAGATTTTTCACTTATTGCTGGACAGCTATACAAGATGGGACCTGATGAGGTATTGAGGAGGTGTGTTATGAAAGCAAAGAGACCATTGATCCTTGCCAAATCCCATGAAGGCATCGCAGGAGGACACTACACAGGGAAAGGAACAATGCAAAAGGTTCTTAGAGCTGGCCTTTGGTGGCCTACTTTACACAGAGATGCTAAGGATTATTACAAAGCTTGCGATGTATGGCAAAGAGTTGGAAAATCGTCTAGAAGATATAAAATGTTGTTAGCACCCCAACTAAACTTACAAGACTTTGAGGAATGGGCCATTGATTTCATGGGAACTATAAACCCACCAGGAGAGCGCAGAGGAGCTAGATACATAATCACTGCGACAGAGTACTTGACCAAATGGGCTGAAGCAAGAGCATTCAAGGACTGTAGAGAAACTACAGCTGCGCACTTCATATTTGATGATATCATAACCAAGTTTGGATGCCTGAAGACCCTGATGAGCGATCAAGGCACACAATGGTTTAACAAGCCCATTGAAGCCTTGACCCAGGAATTTGAAGTTCACCATCAGAAGAAAACACCATATCATCCACAAGAAAATGGGACAGTTGAAGCATTCAATAAGATCTTGGAGACAACACTGATGAAGATTTGCAGTGTGAACATGGATGACTGGGACCTAAGAGTACCAATAGTTTTATAGGCCTATAAAACCACTTGCAAGAAGTTGACCATGCAGAGTTCCTTTAAGTTGGTTTATGGCCTATAAGCAGTTGTACCCATGGAATATTTGGTTCCTAGCATGAGAATTGTAGCCTTTACAAATATGGATGACACTGGTGTTGTTCAAGAGAGGCTCGCACAGTTGGTTGAAATCGAAGAAGACAAATTTATTGTAGGATTCCATTAGCAAGTTCAGAAAGAAAGAGAAAATGCCTACCATGACAGGCATACCAAGAAGAAAGCATTCAAGCAAGGAGATCTAGTATTGATCTATGAAAAAAAATTCATGAATCGCCTAGGGAAGTTCAGAACACATTGGCTTGGGCCATATGAGGTTGTCTATATTACAGAAGGATGAGATGCATAGTTGAAGACTTTGAATGGAGAATGGAAGGAAGGATTGGTGAATGAGATCCGATTGAAATTGTATTATGACAACCAGCTGCCTCTCATCTCCCAGTAAAAGTGTGAGGAAAAGGGTCTAGGTACGAGGTGTAGTTGAAACGGGGTACCAGAGACAGAAAAGACAGTTTGCAGAAAGAAGGAAGGGAGGCATAGAATTGAAAGCACGGGCTGCCCTAAACAATGTGAAATCAATGTAAGACAAAAGAATCGGATCTGAAGTGCCTCGGGATGAGTCGCAGGTGAGTGTTGGGGGCTTATTGACCCTTGGGTATGGAAGTAAGCAAAGATTAAGGAAGAAAAGAAGGAATGTGATCTACGCAGAAGACACAGCAATTGATACTGGGTCGAGGTGAGCAGAAGAGCATAAAATATGGAGCAAAGAAAGAGAAATCATGTCGTTGGACGAGGAGACCAAGGACGACAGATCAACAAGGAAGATGGATCATGAACAACTTAGCAAGA
This sequence comes from Picea mariana, assembly GCA_032191745.1. Lineage (NCBI taxonomy): Eukaryota > Viridiplantae > Streptophyta > Pinopsida > Pinales > Pinaceae > Picea > Picea mariana. The sequence continues at coordinate 19,046 of JASDQU010169682.1, read as the reverse complement.
GGAAAAATCCACTGTTGGATGCTTTGGAGCACCGCGCGAGAAGGAAGGAAAGACAGGCTGGCGAAGCCTTGAAAATGCAGGTCAAGTTGGCCTAGGTTTTTAGACACCTAGGGTTTTGGTATCTAGGGTTTTGGCACTTAGGTCTCGGCCTAAGGCTGTCGGTGAGTGATTTTATTGTATAAATAAGAACCTAGATGAGGGAAGAGGGTTCGTTATGAGTTTGTTGCTCGATTATGTTATGAGGAGGGATTTCTATTGAGAGAGAACTATTGTATGGTGAGAACCTTCTGGTATTGTAAGATCTTCAGCTGGGTGCGAAGATAAACTTTGCAGCTGGGTGCATAGGGAAGAGAGAGAAGTGAGAAGAGAGAAGACCTGCTAGCTAAGAGCGCAGATAGAACTGTATGATTTCATCTTAATATATTATAAAGCACAATTCTTTGGACGTATCCCTAGGGATGGGGTGAACCACGTATATCTTGTGTTATGTGTGATTGATGTTGTGTTCTCTATTAATTGATCTGCTGCTATTGTGATATTGTGTTAGATCTAAAATATAACTTGTGCAATACGTTTAAGGAGGATAAAGAATACTAGGTTGTTGTGTGTTGTTTTTTTGAATCCACTTTACATTCCTTCTGGTTGTAGACACCTATGTCCTGCAATCCCCTATGGGTACTTTGGGTGAGACTGCATCTACTTCACAGCTGTTGCCGAAAGGGCCAGTCGTAAGGGCTTGTTGGTGCACTCTTGAGTATTGAACCCTGGGTATGCCCCTGTGCCAACAATATTTAAGGCTAGGATTTAAACATAACTAATCGAAAAAGAATTTCTCTCACCCCGCAATAAGGAGGAATATGTTATCTAGCACCACTAAAATACCCCTAGGCCCATTCACTTGTCAATGGGTTCATGATATAACTAACTTTGAGTGACCTTTTAATATATTAGAGCTTGTAAAAATTGTCATAGCTTGTGAAGAACACTATAAACGAGGTATGTTTATATCCTTAAGGGATTTTGCATTCTTTTCCAACCATATACCCTAGGATTCAATCATAAGGAGAGATTTTTATACCATTAATTCTAACCACTACATTTAGTTATTAATGCAATATGTAATTGTCTTTCCCTAACAACAATTTCTTACTCCTATCAAGATTTCAATTTCTTCTCATACCATATTGGAATAAGTATATCTTATAAGTATGTAGATTATAGTCTCCTCTCTCTCCTTGCAAAGAGTGCACTTGGACCTTATTTGCTCCATGTTAGGGATTTATTCCTTATGGCCAACGATATCAAAATTATTGATTGTAAAGATGATATAATTGATAGTCAATTTAATGAGCTTATTAATAAATTCAAGGATCGTTAAACTAGATGATCATTTAATTCATTGAGAGATACCATGCACTATATGTGAATGTATTAGGTCTCTTTCTTATTGGATTCTATGATGCTTCTATAAAAGGAAATTGCATTTCATATATGAATTGAAATAGCATCTCTACTTCTAGATTTGAATTGTAAAATCAATCATACTTTGCAAGAAGGAAAGCACACTAATCAACTACAGGTTGAAAATTTTAAATAACACATGTAATAACTGAAAGAAATTCCACATAATATGAGTGCAATATATTTGTATTAATCGATGAGACTACAATAATTCTATGAAATATGGGATAATCACATAGATAATAAACTAAAATGAACGCAGAGTAGAAATAAATGAATATAGTAATGAAAACACATAAAGAATAAATAATAACACTCATTCCATGCCAAGTAGGCCTTGCCTCCTCATAATATAGTGTTGATCCTATTCTACAATAGAATTAAATTAATCAACTCACTTTATCTACAAAAACATACACAATGAGTGGTAATTGAATTTCTCTTGTAGTAAGGGTATCAATCCCTTCTACATATATGTTAATCGTTTCTGTACATAAAACCATTTGTGTAACAAACAAAAAAAAATCAAAATATCATCCAACTTGATAATAAAAAATGCTCAAGCGATTATAATAGTCTACTAATCTCATAAAACCTATGATCAAGTGCACAAGGCATTTCCAGAATTCTAACTACACCTAATCAAATTTGAAATAAATATCAAGCTATTTGTTAATGATGCAATGACCCAAAGAAGAAAATGAAGTGTTATTTGTAATGAATTGCAGTATCAATAGAAATATTTAGGATTCACAACAACCCTATAGCAACTTATCAAAGAATTATTTCATAAATGAGTATAACACACCCAACCCCCTGATTCTCCTTAAAGTGGTGGGGCATACAAAATTCCTCTTATTTTCTCTAAATTATTATTTTAATCACAACACCTTTCTTCAATTTAGAGATCACAAGTGGATTCTTCTCTCCAATATCTTTCCAACAACTGTAATCATGCCCAAATCGAAGCTCGAGGTAAGAAGTTATGCCCCTTTAATGTTCCTTGGTAATTTTCCTTATGATAACGTCATCCTACCACGTGGACCTATATGTACGAGTGCTAACTTACGTGGCTAAGCCGACGTAGCTCCTTAGTCGATGTTGTCCAAGGCTCGACCACTTCAGTGTTGGATGAGACCTGTAAGGCTATTACGATTTTTCTTTTGGGGTTCCCCCATTAGAATTCCACATAGCATGCACACGATTATTCTCGATGTCCGCATCCCATGAATCTTTCAGACATTCACCATTGGGACGGTCACTTAGCATGCACACAATTCTTCCAGAAGTCAACATCTCATGATTATGCAGATTATCCCATCGGGTTGTCATTTCTCTTCTCCTTGAGGTTTTCTCCGCAGTTGGCATCTCACACAATGATCAGAATCACCTCTTGGAAAAGACTTCATGAACGCGATCCTTCAATGACGGTCTCCTGAACAGGTTATGCTACTCTTCAATGAACGATCAGGATGATTACTCATATATTTCTTAAATCTGAATCTTTACTCATAGATTTCATTGAAATGGATGATTACATAAATTCTAAAACAAATCTACTAGCAAGCATGGATGAACAAGCTAACAGTGCATAAGAATCACTCCCTAGAACATAAGTAATAGGAAATGTGGAGAATATTTCTAGTTTTTGGTTGTCCTCCTTATTTTCTCCATAATACTAGAATGATTTTCAACCAAACTTGAAGTTGTTAAGAGTATTGTTGTTATGGGAAGTTTGCTCTAAATCTTCTTTTTTTTCATATATTTTTATGGCATTTTTACATTTCATACATCACACATCCTTATAAATTGAAAGAAAATGATATAGAATCTCAAATCTTAGGAAGCAGAGGATAATTAGCAGAACTAGTGGATCCTAATAATAGTAAAGTGTAATATTAAAATAAAGAGGAATACATAATCAAAGTGAATCGATACTTCATTTTGTATCCAACAATCTTATAAAAACAAATTAGTTTATAAGTTCTGTTTTTATTAATTTGATATCTTATTGTGTATCATCAATGATCTAATATGTATGTATAAATGTTTTTCATCTTTTACTTTCTTATATCATAAATTTTATATATAATTTCATTTTATAGGGTTTTTGGCCCTGCCCATATCTCTATTTAAAATTGTAATTTATTTAAAATAAAAATAAATACATTTTGTGTATACATATAATATACATTTAGAGATATAAAATAGATTGAATCTTTAATAAGTTTAAAAAAACACATCATAAAATCAACTACATATCATGACATGTCTATGCAGTGAACTTTATAGTTCATCAAATACATATAGGAAAGGGTTCAAACCATTTTATAATTGATATCTAAAATATTATAAAAGCTATGATGATCAACCCATGTACATCAAATATACATAGAGTATCCATATTAACCATGAAAATGAATAGGTAGAAAAAGGTCCATAAACGTTATGATTGGATTACTTTTTTAAGGAGTAGAAAAAAAAACAAGTAACATAATTGATAAAAAGATATTTGGAGACTACTTAAAAGTATTATTACTTAGTTAGGGAATAAAAAAAGAATTTTTAAGACAACCTCATTCTTTGCTTCCTTCTATGCATAGTTACCAACAACAAGATAGTGGTCTTGTTTGGACATAGAGATTACTTCACTTATAGACATGACCAAAGGAGATACAATTAAAAATAAATTAAAATATTTTCACCTCCTCAAATATAGGACATAGAAATAAATTTCACATTTTGAATTTCTCATTCATCCAATTTATTGCCAAGAAGGGGTCTCCAAAAACTTGTAATTTGTGGATACCTTTCTTTGCAAACAATTATGGGAGCATCTTTAAGGCTAGGAGTTAAACATAACTAATGGAAAAAGAATGTTTCCCACCACACAAGAAGGATGATTAGGTTATCTAGCACCACTAAAATACCCCTAGGCCCCTTCACTTGTCAATGGGTTGATGATATAACTAACTTTGAGTGACCTTTGTAATATATTAAAGCTTGTAAAAATAGTCATAGCTTGTGAAGACCACTCTAAAGGAGGTATGCATATATCCTTAAGGGATGCTTCATTCTTTCCCAACCGTATACCCTAAGATACTATCATAGGGAGAGATTGTTATCCCATTAATTCTAACCACTACATTTAGTTATTAATGCAATATGCAATTGTGTGTCCCTAATAACTATTCCTTTCTCCTATCAAGATATCAATTTCTTCTCATACCACATTGGAAAAATTATAACTTATAAGTATATGGATTATAGTCTCCTCTCTCTCCTTGCAAAGAGTGCACTTACTTGGACCTTATTTGTTCCATGTTAGGGATTTATTCCTTATTTTAAAGATGATCTAATTGATAGTCAATTTAATGACCTTATTAATAAATTCAAGGATGGTTAAACTAGATGATCATTTAATTCATTGAGAGATAGGATGCGCTATATGTAAATGTCTTAGGTCTCTTTCTTATTGGATTCTATGATGCTTCTATAGAAGGAAATTGCATTTCATATAGAAATTAAAATAGCATCACTACTTCTAGATTTGAATTGCAAAATCAATCATACTTTTCAAGATTGAAAGCACACTAATCAATTACAGTTTGAAAAATTGAAATAACACATGTAATAACTGAAAGAAATTCCACACAATATGAGTGCAATGTATTTGTAATAATCAATGAGACTACAATAATTTTATGAAACATGGGATAATCACATAGATACTAAATTGAAATGAATGCAGAGCAGAAGTAAATGCCTATAGTAATGAAAACACATTTAAAGAATAAATAATAGCACTCATTCCATGCTAAGTAGGTATTGCCTCATGATAGAGTGTCTATCCTATCCTACAATAGAATTAAATTAATCAACTCACTTTATCTACAAGAACATACACAAAGAACATACACAATGAGTGGTATTTGGATTTCCCTTGTATTAACAATAATTTTAATAATCCATAAGTTAGTCATTCATCTAATGGTATCAATCCATTCTTCAGAGATGTTAATCTCTTTGATACATAAAACCATTTGTGTAACAAAAATTAAAAAATATCAAAATATCATCCAACTTGATAATCAAAGATTCTCAAGTGGTTATAATAGTCTATTGATCTCATAAAACCTATGATCAAGTGAAAAAGTCATTTCGAGGATACTAGATACACCTAATCAAATTTCAAATGAATAAAAATATATTTTTTAATGATGCAATGAACCATAGAAGAAAATGAAGTGTTCTTTGTAATAAATTTCAATATCAATAGAAATATTTAGGATTCACAGAAACCCTTTAGTAGCTTATCAAAGAATTCTTTCATAGAGACTACTAAGAGTAAATGAGTATAACACACCTGACCCCCTAATCCTTCTTAGGTTGGCGGGGCATACAAAATTCCTCTTCTTTCCTCTAAAGTATTATTCTAATCACAACAACTTTCTTCAATTTGGAGATCACAAGTGGATTCCTCTCTCCAATATCTTTCCAACAAATGTAATTATGCCTAAATCAAAGCTCAAGGTAAGAAGTTATGGTGCTTCAATGTAACTTGGTAATTTTCATTATGATGATGTCATCCTACCACGTGGACCTATATGTACGAGTGCCAACTTACATGGCTAAGCCGTCGTAACTCCTTAGCTGATCCTGTCCAAGGCTCGACCACTTCGCTATTGGTTGAGACCTGGAAAGCTATTAGGATTTTTCTTTTGGGATTCCCCCATTATAATTCCACATAGCATGCACACAATTATTCTCGATGTCCACATCTCGTGAAGCTTTGAGACATTCACCATTGGGATGAGCACTTAGCATGCACACAATTCTTCCATAAGTACACAACCCATGAAGCTATAGGTCTTGTGTTATCTATCTTATCCCATAGGGTTGTCATTTATCTTCTCCTTGAGTTTTTCTTCACGGTTCGTAGCTCACAAGATGATCAGGCTCACTTCTTCGGAAACACTTTCCGAATGAGATCCTTCGATGAGGGTCTCCGAATAGGCTATGTTACTGTCTCACAGACGATTAGGATTTAATTCTAACACTTATTGCATGGTCAGGATTTAATCTTGGCACTTGGTCTAATCCTCTCATTACTTACTGATGGAAACTACTGGTTCCATCTGTACCTGACTTCCACATGGCCTTCATGCATTCATCTAACCTTTGTTGACATGTACACGATGGAGGTTCTTCACCTACAACTCAGATGATGTGGCACTCACGTCACCATTTTCTAACATGTCATCTGACTCAAAATGCTAACTTGACATTCTCTTCATCATTCAGACCTACTAGGACAACATGATCATTCAATAAATAAGATGGTTGGTTTATGCCCAGATCAAGGGCCCCGATAAATGTGGGATCCCAAACCACACAATCTTTAATTGGGTCTCTGGTACTCCACCAAATACAATGGTTAATATGTGACTAATATAATGGCCCATAATCATTTTCGGGCTTAAAGCTATGAGTAAATTACCTCGGTTGGACTCACTACAAAGAGAACACTTTCTAGTGAAGGTTTTTGTGGAGGTTTTTAGTGTTACAAAATTTGGAAAAAAATTCAAAAACTCCTCCACTACAACCTCCTTTATTGATTGTGGAGGTTTTTGTGGACGTTTTAAAGGATGTTCCATATAACTAAAAACATTTGGGCAGGAAGAGTTTGTTGCAAATGTTTTTTTTTATCATTCTTTTATAGTGAAAATTCACCGATGCACTATTTACAAACCCACACTAGTGCATTAATATAATCAAAATGAATCGGTGCATTTATAGTTATTATACATTGGCTTCTCCTTTTTGTTCTATGCAAGGCATCGATACTCTTATAATTTCTACGCACGGGTTAGACCTTGTTTGCATTTGAAGCACCAATTTTTTTAAATTTTTGTACACCCTATTGTGTTTTAGTTATAGTGAGCACTAGTGTGTTTAGTTTATCCTGAACCCCGATGCGTTTGATACAAATTTCACTCTAGTTGATGTATAATTAGTATGTACCAATGTCTATTTTACCATGTGCACCAACGGGTAGTGAAATTTCAAATATTGGAGGTGAGATGTCAATGCCATTATTTTTACTAACTATCGGTGCATACATTGTATTTAGAGCCCCAATGTGTATAAAAAAAGTAATGCACCAGTGTGTACATTATATTTAGTGCCCCGATGTATATTTTAAACAAGAACTCTCTACAATTTTGAAATGATAATTATTATTTTACGTTATGTCGTTCACAAAATAGTATTTTTTTTGAATAGTTTGTGCAGATGCGTTATTTAATTAATGTTCACTTGTGCATATGACTCCTCAAAATGAATTGATTTCTATATTATGGCACACACCGTATAGTGATTTGATAATAATATAATGCACTAATATGTATGTATTTCAATTAATTGTTTTTTTTACAAATTTTCAATTAATCATTTCAAAATCAAATATTTTTTAGAATAATATTGTTTTATATTTTTTTCATTTTGATATAATGATTATAGTAATGAATTATCCAACAAATTACACCTATGTTATTTGCAACAATGTAAAGCATCCACATATTATTTATTCAGCAACGCAACATTTTGTAACATTCGATAATGAAATAAAATAAGAAACTCATTTTATCATATATGAATAAGAGACATGTTACCTCTCCAGGAGGTACCCTATATTTTCACTTGGATATAACATTATAGGCCAAACGATGTGATTCAAAATCCATGTAAAATAATAGTGGAAGATTTTGTAATGGATTCCTAGACTTGGTTTGGCCATGATGAGTCCGCTTAGTCCCTGTCTCAATTTCTCTTATACTGGATATGATTCGAGGCCTTGACATGGATTTGTTGGGACACATGGTTGTGTGGAGCCATGGGTCTTATGTATGGGTTATTGTAGTTTGTGGAGCCTAGTCCAGTCCATGTCAGGCACACCTATGTCTACCCACATGGTTATTTTCTATTGAGTTTGTAGGCATCACTTGGCCATGGTACATTTATCATTTTTTTATCAACATGAAAATCTCACAAAGTTATCATCATTTCATGTCTTTTGAGGAAGCTCATGGATCTCAATGCAATGGGTCCCCGGTGGCAAAAACACAACATAGACTCAAAATTATTAGAAACATTTTACGAGCAAAACCCATATTGTATATATTGGATTGATGAAGTATTAAGGGAGATATTTCCTCCCAAAGGAAAATTTTACCATCCTTCTAAGAAAAATAATGGGCACTTTTCCCAAGTTCAATGGTCAAAGAAGAAGAAACTTTTGGTCTACTAGCCATTGCATAATTTTTAGCAGGTCAAATATGTTCTCTTTACAACAAAAATGATTTAAAATGATTTATTAAAAGACCAATTCATCCCCATTGGGAAAATCAATACTCCTTTCTTCATGGGTTTGAATAGTCAAACTAGTCGTTGGAGTAAAGAAAGGTCAATGTGGAAAAAATATGACCATTCTGCTCATTTCTCATGGTGGAAATGTCCCCAAGTTGGAATGTTGGACTTCATCCATCAGATGAAACCTTCTCCAAAGCCATACGACCTCTCTCTTGTTGGGGCCAATCTCTCAGGTGGACCAGGGATGATTTTAGGGGCTAAATTTCGCTCATGGGCTAATTTTCCATGGTTTTTCCAAAAAAAGATTCGCTATTTTAAAAATAATTCGCCCAAATTCTATAGCATAAAATTATTTTACCTTAAAAATTGCCAAAAATTTATAAAAACTATATAAAATCCTTAGAAATTTGAATATTTTTACAAAAATATCGCGAAACATTTATAGTTGGAATATGAAGGATTAGTAAGATTCGCCAAGGTTTATACATTTTAAAATAAATTTCCATCCTTAAAATCATCCCTGAGGTGGACATATTCAATGGTGAACTTATTCTAGAATAGATTGTTATACCATTGTTTCATGGATTTATGTAATTAAAAATATTATCCAATGGATTTAGTCTGCAACCAATTGTGGCTGAGGAAACCAAGAAAATTATTATTTTATGATGGAGGTAGAAACTAGTCGTTACAATAAAAACTATATAAGGCTATCCCCTACTCTCATTTTGTTGTTTTTGAAACTTTGTGAGATCATAATGCCATATTTTTTAACTTAGTTATCTTGTGTCATTATGGATTGTCTACTATAATGTTTTTTCTTCTTGGCGAAGGTTTATTTTAATTGTGTTTTGAAAGGGGTTTCTTAGGATAATTGCAAGAGGTGATCAATCAATCCATTGAAGGGATATATAGTCATGTGGAGGAAATAAAATGGACTCTTCTCTTTCTTTCCTTGTGGGTGCCTAGAAAAACACACCCAAGTTATTGGACCAACTTCCTTGGAATTAGCTTCAACCAAGTGATGAATTATCACTTTTCCCGAAGTTCATTGGTTGTCTTGGAGACCATCCATCAAGGATCTCTCCTAGAAAATCCAAGGAGGAACCCATCTATTGTTTACATTTATAGTATTTAGGGTGATAGTCTTCAGAATCCAAATCCAATGAACTAGAAATCCATCCAGGGCCAATGTTGAACTCGCGGGGTCATAATTCCTCAAACCGACAGACATCTACAGGTTAAAAGAGGCAAAAGTTTTCTTTGAATTTATTCAATAATTACTTTCAAAAATTTAAGTCATCTTTATTATACAAAATACAAAAAAAAATAATTCTCTAGATTAGTTTTTCTTTTTTATATCATATAAGTTAGTGTATATTGACGTTTTTTCTATTTGGGAATTTCCCTACCCCAAGATAAATCCATCCTTAAGTTTTGTGCTTTATGAATATATTTCACAAGGGTTTTCTTCAAGAATAGTGTGTAGATCTGTGTTATTATAACAAAGAATATTTTCATATATACATCCATTTGTACATGAGAAGGGTCACATATTGTAAGTATTTACCTCCCAAACCCTTCCATAATATAATATACCCAAACATACAACAAATTGTTTTTTCCCTTTTGTTCTAATAATCACCAAAAATCATTTCTCACTTTGATTGAATAACTACTTAATTAATGACATCAAATATACCTACACGCAAGAACCGTTTTCCAAGTGATTCCTCTTGGAAATTCAAAACTTATCTTAACATGATGTGAATACCCTAACTACTAAGGTACCATCTTCTTAAAACGTTCCCTTATCTTCTTAAGGTTTATAAAATAAGGGGTTTCCCCTAACCCATGTATGTTAGGTTCTTATCGCAAGTGATATTATACACTTATATATGTAATTATGTAAATATACCCTTCCTGTATAAAAAAGGAATCACATTATTTGGAATTATCTAAGGTATTTAGGATTATGGTGAGCATGAGTATACTCTTGCAGTCAAATCAATTATTAAGGGATGAGTGTACACTCTGGTTTCAAATTTAAGTGATGGAAACATGGTTAATTCTCCGCCAACCGTCATACAACCTCTAAATAACTAGTTAATGGTATCAATCACATAGTTATTGCCAACACAACGGAGGCGCACTATACCCAAGCTTGGTCTCTCCAGTCCTTATCCAACTGTTCCCACTTAGTGATTCTTAATGTGTTGGAGTCACTATATGTTTGACACGTCACTGGAATTACTTACCATCATACTATGAACATTCCATTAGTTACGGTTTTGACAGTGCTTCGTTTTGAGAGAAACTGACTTCCTTTCTCATTTCGCACTAGGCTGGATAAAAGCACTAGTTCTTCTCTGTGAGGAGTTATTCTCTAGTTTTTAGCTACAATTTTCCTTGGACTTGCTTAACATAGGTCATATATGTTATATAAATACTTAAGCTCGTAGAATTCTATAATAAATCCCCGCCTACACTCTGTTTAGGTAGCTTAAGAGTTAAATATGTGAAGGAGTCTGCTACACGCTATTTGGAAAATAATCGCTTCTTGGTGTATCGCTCAACCTAGCTACAGTTTCATGTTCCTGTCTCTACAAGAGGTAATATTAATAACTCTCTTAAGGTTCGAGTAATTTGTGAGACATTAAAACAGGTACTCTGTTAACTGTGGTTATCATCATCTCCTCGTTTTATCGATGGTTTACAATTTGTTACTTGGTTCTTCGTTATCTGTTGAAATTGTTGAGTTTTATTCTATATGAAATTTAGTTGTGTAATTATTTATAGCGTTGTGCTACTGTTATACTCGACGTTTATACTGGCAGGGAGTTATGGTCCTAGCCATGTTCTAGAGGTTGTTCCAGTTTCCTGCATTCGCTAGATTTGCTTATGAAGGAGATGTCGTAACCCCGACTTATATTTACACACATTCCTCCCATCTGTAGTTACCATCCATATTTTCTCTTGTACGTTCTTACATATGAAAATATCGTAACTTTGAGTCGTCTTTACGCCCATCACGCCCAACTATAGTTACTAAAATTAATTTACCACAATACTTGGGAAGATTCTAACTATCGGGGTATTAATGCGTGTCCTCAGTCGTGTAGATCACCTTCTCTACTCTAGCTGGTTTGGCTGGTTTGGATGAGGAGGTCATTCTAAGTCTATGTGGTAACCCTTCTCGAGTACTTTCATAGTAGGGTCAGATTATTACTCGTCCCATTATAAATTCTACTTGTATTCTATAGAGAGTTTTTACACCTTGCGTAATTTTAACTCGGTAGTTCATGAATCGATTTCTCTACACTTTTTAATTCCCAAATCTGGTTTGGTACTGGTGAAACACCATTTAAAATATTCCCGATACTCCCTATCGCCATCCAATTGTCGTCTCAAGATTTTTATCCATCGAATGTGTTTTTCCTATAGTTCTTTGCACATGACTTTTAAGTAACCTCTGTACATTGATTATTTTTTTATATGACCATTCTATGATGAGTGAATGTGTAATGCATGCGTATGGTTACATGCAGGATGTCATTTGTTTAATTA
>JASDQU010169681.1:0-12252 GCA_032191745.1 Picea mariana | reverse complement strand
ACAAGAATCCTCCATCATGCCTAGAGTTTTGAGTTTACACAATTTTTAAATAAATTTTGAAATATTTTTTATATGGATTTGCTAGACCTTACCGATGTATAGAAATGACATGCTTCTCCTTCATGCCACATCAATCCTCCATCGTGTTCAATATTCTTGGGATTTGTGGCTACCCGTGACATGGATGACTAAAGAACAAATTTGGTGGGATATTTCACCATATGATCAATCCAGATTTCATATGTGAATAGAATACACAAATTTTCAGTTTTTTTGGCCAATTCAAATGAATTACATGAATTTTCGAATCAATTCCATCCTCTATCGGCTTCAATATTCTTGGGATGGGTGGCTCCCCATCCATTGATGGCTTAGGAACAAGTTTGGTTTGACATTGATATCAAATCAGTCCTCCATCGACTTCAATATTGTTGGGATGAGTGGTTGAACAAGTGATATCAAATCAATCATCAATCCACCTCCTAATTTCATATTAATCGGTGATTAAAACACACTAACTTGTTTTTGGCTAATTCAAGAGGATTAAAATAATTTTGGATTTTTTTAATGAATTCTGTGATATCAACCCCTTTTAATAATGTGGTTGTTAATAAGACTACTTTTAATAATGTGGTATAATTGTCACATAATTGTTTAACACAATCGTAAAGAAAGAAACATCATAAATAACAAATTATGTGACAATTTTCTTTGGGAAGGTTAAACATTTATATATTTCAATGAATAACATATCTATAAAAGGTGGCATTAATGTTTCAAAACGAATCATGTATAGACAATCTTGAAAAAGGAGTCATACAGTGTCAACAGACCCACAAAATTATCGATGTTGATACTCATCTTCCTGCAGGATGTGCAAACTGCAACTTTAGGGAAGGCAAATCTCTATCATCCTTATCCATCATGTACCCTTGTAAAGCCTCCATAGCAGTTGCAACACATTTTGGGTTATCAAAATCGACAAAACATAGAACAACATTAACGTTGGGCTGTACTTCAAGTTTATTTCTAGATTCCTTCAACTTATTGACAATCCTCATTTCTTTGAAACCAAGAAAATGGTGAAAGATGTAAGCTGCCTCTCTGCCACTGCAATTACTTGGAAGTCCCTCAACAAACAGTGTGTTGGATGCATCTGTTGGTAGAACATGATCTGATGTGTTAAATATAATGTAACCTCAACAGTCTAACTATACACTCCTAGTTGTCCTAGCTAGCTGTACTTTCGTTTCTTGATTTGTTTGAGCCTATTTAGCTCATCTCTTTTCCCTTTTCTCAATGTACTCTTTTCCTCACAGACTCAATATAATGAATACTATTTTCTTCTCTGCTCTTTCTCTGTATTCTTTTCTTCTCATTTTATCATGGTATCAGAGCTTCAGACGTAAGCTTCTACACACAGACTGGAGAGCATCCCGATCCTAATAGGTGCAGAGCTTAAACTGTCAACGAGAGCACAAGACGTAGATTCTTCACAAAGCTTGGAGAGCAGTCCTCTAGTCTGCTCAAAAGATCGTTACAGACATAAAGTACGAGGAAGCTGAAACTGCAGAAGGAAGAAACAATAAAGAATTGTAAGCATTTAAATATTCGTCAAAGATTCACGAAGAAGAGCGGTAGAGGGAAGAAACAATTAAAGATAAGCGAGTTCTTTAAATAATTCATGAAATTCTTTCCAATTCGTGAAAGATTCACAAATTTCCTTCTTCAGGAGAAACTCTTTGCAGAAGCAGCAAAGAACATGCCAAAGAAGTAAAGGACAAGCATACGCAGCCCTAAGTTCATCCCTAGGAACAGATCCGAGCCATCGATCAAGTTTAGAAAGGACGAGGAACATGCAAAAAAGGCAAAAGATTTTCAGCTGTCAGATTTAGCGCAGACGACCGATAGCCGTCGGATTCGGGAGGTTTAGTCCTCTGGAGAGCACACGAGAAAAGATGACTTACAAAGTTGCGAAATCTTTAAATTGTTGGGACCGTCCGTCAAGGAGGATACATGGCGAGATCTCAGCATTTCGCTAACTCTCAGGTGTTAAAGGTCAGAGAACACAACGGTAAGAATTCGCGAATCGTGAAAACATGACTCGATCTGAGCCCTTGGATCGAGAAAGATCATGAACCGTCGATCTGACGCTTTTGGGAAATTGAGAATCTGGAGTTGGACGAGTAGAGGAGACTGCACTCGATACCCCGATACGTGAAATCTTGAAATCATGAAATCACTCCAACTATTGGATCTGGAGTGACAGGTGGAGAAGATCCGGAAGCCATCGACATTTTTGGCATCGGGAGAACGAAGGTGAAGACTGGGGAAAGATCATGAAAGAACATTTCGCGAAAGAATCAAGACCCTCCATCTCAGAGGACAAGTGGCAGCAGATCCAAGCACCATCGTGATTTCGAAAATTGGGAAATCAGAGGTGAGAGTTCAGTGAACTCGTGATACGCGAAACTCTGATGTGATTTGAGCCGTTAGATCAGGAGGAGCGTGAACTATTGATTTGGGAGGCTCCAAAATTTTGGCATTTCGAAGTTCGGGGTTTGGAGAACATCGTGACGAGATTTCAAAGGTCATGAAATACTGATTCACGAAATACCAAAAAGATCTGAACCGTCAGATCATAATAGGATTTGGACCATCGATCTGCAACGAAGGATAGATCGTAGTTTCGGATTTCGGGACTCCAAGGAGGAAAGGTTTGGGTTGCATCACAAATTCGCAAACCTTGAAATCCTGAGCTGAGGGCTTGTTAAGCCCCTTTCAGAGTTCGTGAGTTGGAGAGTCAGGAGTGGCTCACACGCCAATACTCTCGAGGTCTCAAAACACAACGTGCCCTTTGTGGGCTAAGCTAGTGGTCACGTGGAGAAGGAGCTTGCGCTCAGTGCTTATTCATAGAGGGTTGAGTTCAAATTTGGACCGATTCCTCCATTAGAGTTGCCACAGTTGCAAAATAACAGAGCTCGGAGCCCTGAATCAGTAGATCTTTCGCTGAGATAGTCAGATCTAGCCAAATCAAAGTCAAAGAAGTAGTCTACACCACATATTTGGGTCTGAAGTCAGTTCAATCAATTCGAAGACCCGATTTTCAAGCAGGAAACAGATAAAAATAAAATAAAATTATCAATTCTTTTTCTGTTGTGTTAAATTTTTTTAAAGATGGCCATCTCTAGTCATTTAGGACCAACTCAAGGACTGATTCTTCTTGGAAAGAATTATGAGTTTTGGTCTCTTCGAATGAGATCCTTCTTGCAAGAACAAGAGTGCTAGGATCTAGTGGATCTTTGATATGTGGAACTAGATCCAAGAGATTTTTCTTCCATGAACAACCAAAAAAGAACTGCTCAGGCAACATAGAGGAACAAAGAGAATAAATAAAAATCCTAGATTCAAAATTCAGAGGATGACTCGATTTTCTCAAAAATCACAGGCGGTGTTACTTCAAAACAGGCATGGGACATCCTTAAATCAACCTATCGAGGAAATGACAGGGTAAAACAGTCAAACTGCAGACCTTGCAGACGTAATTCGAGACTTTAAGAATGACAGAGTTTGAAAATTTTGATCAGTTTAGGACCAGATTCATGGGAATCCTGAACTAGATCAGATTGATTGGTGAAGCCATCCCTGATCAACGCATTGTTGAGAAAGTCCTCAGAAGTTTAACAAATAAATTTGAAATGGTCGTTACAACAATCCTTGAATCCAAGGATCTGTCATGTTTTTCAATAGATGAACTAATTAGTTCTCTGTTGACACACGAGACCAGACTACATCTCACAGATGAGTCAATCGCCAATGCCTTCAAAACTCAATTATCTTTCAATAGAGGGAGAGGCAGAGGTCACCAAGGAAGAGGGAGCAGTTCAGGTAACCCTCACTCAAGTGGAGGAAACAAATAACAGAACCCGAATCAAAATTTCCAAGGTCACAGACAACAGAATCAGAATCAGAGTTTCCAAACTCAATGAGGCAGAGGGAGAAGATGAAACGACAAATCAAGCATACAATGCTATTACTACAAAAATTTTGGACACAATGAATCTGAATGCTGGAAGCAACACCCAGATCATCTTTCAGGCATAACACATATCTCACATCATGAAGGAGAAACTTACAAAGGTATGTTTCTCTCATGCCACAAGAATGAAGAACATCATTAAGATCTTTGGCTGTTGGAAAGTGGATGCAACAATCACATGACAGGTAACAAAGATTTACTTTCATGCATTGATTCTTCAATGTCATCTGATATTACACTTGGAATTGATTCCTTAGTCAAAGTTCAATGAAAAGGAAATGTACCTATTCTTACTAAACAAAATGTAAAGAAAGACATAAACAATGTCTGTCATGCTCCAAATCTGAAACATAATCTGTTAAGTGTAGGACAACTCATTGAAGATGGCTATAATGTACTTTTTGAGGGAGCATCATGCAGGATATATGATAAAACACCCAGCAAAAATTTGATTTCTGAAATCCACATGACTCAAAATAGGATGTTTCCCTTGACCCTTAGAACTACAAATCTGATCCAATCATATGCACAAAGTGCATCCACCCCCAATGAAACTATGGTTTGGCATACAAGATTTGGAAATCTACCCTTTCAGAGTCTAATTCTTATACAAAAGCACTCCATGGTCAAAGGTCTCCCTATTTTCAAAGAGAAAAATCCCGCATGTGAGTCTTGCATACTTGGAAAACATAAGAGAACTAGTTTTTCATAGTACTCCACTCAAGCCAAACAACATCTCGAACTTGTTCACACTGACCTATGTGGCCCAATGCAAACAGATTCAGTAAGCGGTTGACTTTATTTTCTAACGTTTATTAATGACTTTATTAGGGAAATCTGGATCTAGTTTCTCAGACACAAGTCTGAAACTTTTTTTAAATTCAAAGAACTCCAAGCAGAAGCTGAAAAACAGAGTGGAAAATATATCAAAACTCTTAGGTCAGATGGAGGAGGAGAATACAACTCCAAATAATTTGCAAATTTCTTCAAATCACAAGGTATCATCATGCAAACTACAAACAGGTATACTCCACAATAGAATGGAGTGGCTGAAAGGAAAAATCAGACAATTATGAACATTGAAAGAATCCTAGTCAAAGAGAAATGTATGCCAAATACTTTTTGTGCTGAAGTAGTATCATGCTCAGCGTATCTCTTGAATAGATCTCCAACCACCAGTCTAAATATGAAAGTCCCTCAAGAAGCATGGAGTGGGACCAAGCTAAATGTTGTTCATCTAAGGACATTTGGATGCATAGCATACACTCACATACCTTCTGAATTAACGAAGAAACTGGATGATAGAATTGAGAAATGTATCTTTACTGGATACAATGAAACATCAAAATCTTACAGGATTTACATTCCAATATCGAAGAAACAAATTCTCATCAGAGATGTAAAATTTCTGGAAAAGCAACTCTGGAACGAATCTAAAAATCAGCAAATGGACAGTCAAAATCCATTGTTTCACAGTCCTGAAAATGCAGAAGATTTATGACAACCAATACCTCAACCTGCTCTTCCAAGATTGCGGGTATAAGGACAATCTAAAAACTCTCAAGATAGCTCAACTTCCAGAAGATTTTCATCCTCTGAACTTCCAAATCAGAGAACTCGAAGTTTGAGACAAATCCATTAGCAGTTTGATGACATTGAACAACACAATATTTTTGCATTAATGTCATGTCAACCTACATATTTTAAAGAAGGAACTAAGGAGCCACATTGGGTTCAAGCCATGAACCAAGAGATTGACTCCATTGAGAAGAACAAGACATGGGATCTTGTTGATCTGCCCAGACACAAGAAAACTATTGGTGTCAAGTGGGTTGACAAAACTAAACTCAATGAAAAGGGACAGATTGAAAATCACAAGGAAAGACTTGTTGCCAAAGGATACTCACAACAACCAAGTACTTATTATGGTGAAAATTTGCTCCAGTAGAAAGGTTGGATACTCTAAGGACTCTATTGGCCATAGAAGCCCAACACAAATGGCAAGTATACCAGATGGATGTCAAGTCAGCTTTCCTAAATGGTGTCTTAGAAGAAGAGGTCTATGTGAATCAACCACCTGGATTTGAAGTCCAAGAGTAGCGTTGCATGGATTAAAACAAGCTCCAAGAGAGAGCCTTGCATGGATTAAAACAAGCTCTAAGAGCTTGGTACAACAGAATTGACACTTACCTGATCAAAAGTGGTTTCAGCAGAAGCCAAAATGAGCCAACTTTATACACCAAATTTTGATTGTATGTTTATATGTCGATGACATGATATATACTGGAAATATCAAGTTAACGATTTTTAAAAATGCCATGCAATCTGAGTTTGAGATGATAGATCTTGGCATAATGAAATATTTTTTGGGTATTGAGGTCGATCAATCAACCAAAGGCATTTTTGTCTGTCAACAAAAGTATGCAGCATACATCATCAAAAGATTCCGCATGGAAGACTACAATCCAGTAGAAATGCATATACCCCTAGGCACAAAATTGAGCAAGCAAGATGAATGACCTACAATGGATTCTACCCTGTACAAAATCTTAGTAGGAAGTTTGTTGTATCTTACAACAAATAGGCCTGATATAATGTATGCATATAGCCTTGTTTCCAAGTTTATGGAATCCCCCAAAGTTTCTCACTGGAAGATGGCGAAAAGGATTTTGAGATATGTTGCAGGAACTCTCAATTTTGGCTTATGGTACACTCAATCTGACGATAATCATCTCTCCGATTACACAGACAATGATTTTGCAGGTAGCCTAGATGACAAGAAAAACACCTCAGAACATTCTTTTCACCTGGGCACGAACCTGATTTCATCGGCATCAAAGAAGAAACCAATTGTATTAATATCTTTTGTAGAGGCAGAGTATGTCGCTGCTACCTCAGCTTCCTCTCAAGCCGTGTGGCTGAGAAGAATATTGAAAGATATGTCACATACAGAAAAGGATCCAACTCCTATCTTCTATGACAACACCTCAGCAATTGCTTTATCCAAAAATCATGTGTTTCACAAGAAAATCAAACATATTAACACTTGATTTCACCTCATTCACAAGCTTGTCACTAATGGTGACATAGCACTTCAATTCTATTGATCTCGAGATCAACTCACAAATATTTTTACAAAGCCACTGTGAAAATCCATTTTTGATTTTCAAAGACAACACTTGGGCATTATCAGTGTTGATGTTTGTAACTCTTGAGTTTAAGAGGGAGTGTTAAATATAATGTAACCTCAACAGTTTGACTGTGGTGGTTGGTACATAGAGGATGGGGAGAATTTTGTCATTAGAAATTCAATTTCTACCTCCTCCTGGGAATGTTTATATGCATCTCTCAAAACACAGCATTAGAGAGTGATTGGAGTTAACTTGTGTTGTGTTTGTGTTTTGTGTGAGTTGACTTACATTTTGTCCTATGTGGAGAGACCTGTACATGTTGTCTTTTTTTTCCACTAGACTACCGCACTTGCACATGTCCTCTAGGTGATTACACAAGTGGCATGGAAATCGAGTTTAGTTGGCCAGATGTATTGCTTGGTTTGTAGACATGGAGTGTCATATTACTATGCCTCCTAGTTCTTGTTTGTTGGTTCTTTTCGTGCTAGTGATTTTTAGTTGGTAGCTCTATGAGTGGTTTCCTTTGCTTTGTTGTTGTGGCATTTTGTGTTTCCAACTTACTAGTAGTGGACTTGAGATTTCATTCCACAAGTTTTCTTTCAAGAATTGGATTTTAAGTTCATGGTTGAGTTCTTGATTTAAAAATGATCAAAAAAATGGAATGGGAGGGACAGTAGCTATGTTTTATTGAGTTGGTTATTACCTCATATTTAGAAAGGGGGGCATGGTGGCTGGACTCAATGGAGAGTCCAGAACACCCATAAGTATTTCTCATTTTGTCTATCTTAGTTGAAAGTAAAGAATTTATGCTTGTAATGGTTTGTAATTTTGTATGCATGTTTTATAAGCTTGTCATTGTTCCATTTAGAAGCATATATGGGTGGGTGATAATGTATCTGAGTAGAATGGCACATGCATTGCACACCTAAACATGAACACACTACAAATGTTCTAAACTATTGAAAATAAGAACGTATCTATGAATTTCTAGCGTGCACAATAGTATAGACGTTGTGGAAAAAAATAGATGGCCTGTTAAAAACCTTAGAGAGAACTAGGAACAAGTTCCTCTGAGTTTAAGTCCTGAATGAGACTGCTAATTCGGGAGGGAACCCATGTTTTAAACCAAGTTAACGACCACCATTAATCATTTATATAATTTCTACTAAGAAAAATGAACCTTCTAATTTAAACCAAGATACACTCAAAAAGATCTTTTAGCTTCAAATTTCTCCCAAAAACAAAATTATTTTGACTTTTATGCATATGAAGTCAAGCACATAATTACAAAACTCTATCCCTAATGAACTCACACACATAATTACAAAACACTATCCCTAATGTTGCATGCAAATCAATATTTCACTTTGACTGTGTGTTTCCATTATGAGTGTGATAAACCAAATTTTTTTTTTCGAATAACAATAATCTTTCTACTTAAAAAAAAAATTATAGGAGAAAATAAAACCTTCTCTGAACTGTTGTGGAAATTAGAAAATTAAAGAAACCATCAAGGGTTTCTATGCCAAGAAGAACCCTTCACAATGGTGACTTTCAAAGGATGGCAACAAAATGCAACAAATATGGGGTTTTTGAACTGACCCATTTAGAGATTCAAAATATGGAGAATAACTTCCCCGTCAACCAAAAGAAAACTCAATTAATTCAAATTTCATCAAGTAAGTCGTATTCTGCCATTTTTTTATCTTCGTACAGGTTGCTTTGAGTAGCCGAAATTTCTCTAGACAATGACTGTGTATTTCTTATCCTTCATCAAATCAGGAACTCTGCATTGTCTTGGTCCTATTGGCTTCGAAACCCTTGATTTGTGGCCCCCTCTCTATCTCTGCAATCTCTTCACTGGCTCTACAACCTCCTCCATTTATATGTGCCCTCTTCTCTATCTTTGCAAGATCTAAGGACAATCTAAAAACTCTCAGGATAACTCAAATTCCAGAAGAGTTTCATCCTCTGAACTTCCAAATCAGAAAACTCGAAGTTTGAGAGAAATCCATCAGCAGTTGGATGACATTGAACAACACAATATTTTTGCATTAATGTCATGTCAACCTACATATTTTAAAGAAGCAACTAAGGAGCCACATTGGGTTCAAGCCATGAACCAAGAGATTGACTCCATTGAGAAGAACAAGACATGGGATCTTGTTGATCTGCCCAGACACAAGAAAAGTATTGGTGTCAAGTGGGTTTACAAAACTAAACTCCATGAAAAGGGACAGATTAAAAAGCACAAGGCAAGACTTGTTGCCAAAGGATACTCACAACAATCGGGTACTTATTATGGTGAAACTTTTGCTCCAGTAGAAAGGTTGGATACTCTAAGGACTCTATTGGCCATAGATGCCCAACACAAATGGCAAGTATACCAGATGGATGTCAAGTTAGCTTTCCTAAATGGTGTCTTAGAAGAAGAGGTCTATGTGGATCAACCACCTAGATTTGAAGTCCAAGAGCAGGCAGCCAAAGTGTATCGGTTGAAGAAAGCCTTGTATGGATTAAAACAAGCTCCAAGAGCTTGGTACAACGGAATTGACACTTACCTGATCAAAAGTGGTTTCAGCAAAAGCCAAAATGAGCCAACTTTATACACCAAAATGGATCAGCACGGTAAAATTTTGATTGTATGTTTATATGTTGATGACATGATATATACTGGAAATCTCGAGTTAACGATTTTTAAACATGCCATGCAATCTGAGTTTGAGATGAAAGATCTTGGCATAATGAAATATTTTTTGGGTATTGAGGTTGATCAATCAACCAAAGGAATTTTTGTCTGTCAACAAAAGTATGCAGCATACATCATCAAAAGATTCCGCATGGAAGACTGCAATCCAGTAGAAATGCATATACCCCTAGGCAAAAAATTGAGCAAGCAAGATGAATGACCTACAATGGATTCTACCCTGTACAAAAGTTTAGTAGGCATTTTGTTGTATCTTACAACAACTAGGCCTGATATAATGTATGCAACTCAGCCTTGTTTCCAGGTTTATGGAATCCCCCAAAGATTCTCGCTGGAAGATGGTGAAAAGGATTCTGAGATATGTTGCAGGAACTCTCAATTTTGGCTTATGGTACACTCAATTTGATGATAATCATCTCTCCGATTACACAGATAGTGATTTTTCAGGCAACCTAGATGACAGGAAAAGCACCTCAGAACATTCTTTTCACCTGGGCACGAACTTGATTTCATCGGCATCAAAGAAGCAACCAATTGTATCAATATCTTTTGTAGAGGTAGAGTATGTCGCTGCTACCTCAGCTTCCTGTCAAGCTATGTGGCTGAGAAGAATATTGAAAGATATGTCTCATACAGAAAAGGATCCAACTCCTATCTTCTGTGACAACACCTCAACAATTGCTCTATCCAAAAATCATGTGTTTCACAAGAAAATCAACCATATTGACACTTGATTTCACTTCATTCGCGATCTTGTCACTAATGGTGACATAGCACTTCAATTCTATGGATCTCGAGATGAGCTAACAAATATTTTTACAAAGCCACTGGGAAAATCCGTTTTTGATTTTCAAAGACAACACTTGAGCATTATTAGTGTCGATGTTTGTAACTCTTGAGTTTAAGAGGGAGTGTTAAATATAATGTAACCTCAACAGTCTGACTATGTTGGTTGGTACATAGAGGATGGGGAGAATTTTGTCATTAGAATTTCAATTTCTACCTCCTCTTGGGAATGTTTATATGCATCTCTCAAAACACAACATCAGAGAGTGATTGGAGTTAACTTGTGTTGTGTTTGTGTTTTTTGTGAGTTGTCTTACATTTTGTCCTATGTGGAGAGACCTATACATGTTGTCTTCTTTTTCCACTAGACTACCCCACTTGCACATGTCCTCTAGGTGATTACACAAGTGGCATGGAAATGCAGTTTAGTTGGCCAGATGTATTGCTTGGTTTGTAGACATGGAGTGTCATATCACTATGCCTCCTAGTTTTTGTTTTTACTATGTGGTGGTTTATAGGAAAAGAGTTTTGGGTTTCTTGTTTGTTGGTTCTTTTCATGCTAGTGATTTTTAGTTGGTAGCTCTATGAGTGGTTTCCTTTGCTTTGTTGTTGTGGCATTTTGTGTTTCCAACTTACTAGTAGTGGACTTGAGATTTCATTCCACACATTTTCATTCAGGAATTGGATTTTAAGTTCATCGTTGAGTTCTTGATTTAAAAATGATCAAAAAAATGGAATGGGAGGGAAAGTAGCTATGTTTTATTGAGTTGGTTATTACCTCATATTTAGAAAGACAAATTAAAGTGTTAAAAGACCACATTACAACCTTTAAATGGAATGAGTAATCACAACCTATAGAGGGACTGTAATAGTCCCCATGGAAACAAACAGAGGTTAATCACGCTTGTGGAGATAAAGGCCAATCACAATTGTGAAGGTGAAGGGTGTTTTTGTTTATGTAGAGAAATATAGGCCTATCACAATTGTGAAGGTGAAGGGTGTTTGTGTTTATGTAGAGAAAATGGATTGAACTCGTGGAGATGAAGGGTGACTTTGCTCACAAAGTTGAAGGTGGGCTGTAACACCCTCTCTCTGAACCTTGAGTATATGTAATTAATCACGATTGGTGATTGCCATCTCTAATCCTTGAGTATGTGAAATTAATCAGGATTGGTGACTGCCATACAACTATAAGTAAATATTGTAAATGTATTATTGTTTAATTGTAAATCCCCAAAAAAATGACTTGGGGGTGAAGCCGTAAAGTATTGGCCATGATATCACTAGAGGAATGAGAGGAGACCCTTTTAAACAAAAAGACATCAAGATTTATTCAGATTATTTTCCTTATCCCCGATTTCAAGATAAATAGGTTAATGAGGGAGCTTGGGAGTTCAACAACCAACCACCTCAATGAATAAAAGTATGGATGGTTTCCAAAAGGGACAGCTAGATGACAACATGAAAGATCATCATGGGTCCCCATGATTGGCCCACGAGTTTCCTTCTAATAGAAAAAATAGAAGGATAGGTCGAGAACCTTCGGAAGCTATCCGTGCAAGAGAACCACATGATTTCAAAGAGAGGAT
>JASDQU010169680.1:3397-15988 GCA_032191745.1 Picea mariana | reverse complement strand
CGTATCATCTACAATACAATCGAAGATTGAATGGAACTTCTTTAAAGGTGTGAGAGACCCATTAAGGGGTTGAGATAGAAGATACAAAAAATACATAGTGAGGCCCATGTGCTTACTAATTCATTGGAGCAGAGAGTGATGTTTAAAGAAATATCGGTTGTAGATGCTAAACTTGTAGATGCAACCTTGCTTGATAAGAATGCTCTTAAAGAATTTCGACTTGTTTCCTAAGATGCTTATTTAGAGTTGTAGTAGTAGGAAACCTTTGTAGATTCAGATTGGAAAGCCATTGTGCAAATGAAACCAATAGAACTAGATAATGAGAAAGACTAATATTTTATTGTTGGCACCTCAATTGTGTTAGGAAAATGGAGTAAACAATGGAATGCCTTAAGATATTTTGGGGTTTGCATTCTCACCTTGGTATCAAAGGCGACCCATTTGTTTGAAGGTAAAGAAGAAGGGATAATGGTGGCAAAGTTGCAGAGTTGACTTGAGGACAAGTCAACAGGTGTGGTTGGTGCTTATTGTCCCCTTCTTTTTTTTAAATTGTCACAGAGAAAGATAGTGTGCGACATGGATAGTTTCAGTTGTGCCACATAGAGTCATGTACCAATGGTGTACAAAAAGGAAAGGAAACCCTATTTTGTGGCCTAATTTAGCAAAGTAATTGAGTCAATTATGAAATATATTTWTATAGTTGACTAGGGTAGTTAGGGTTTTGAAGAATCAAAGATAATTATCAAGCATTGYATTGGAAGTCCATTTGGGAAGCATGTAGAGGTTTTTGTCATTATTAGTGTTGATACTGATTTGGGATGGTTATTGTTGGTTTTGCGAGCTACCCRCATCTCTGTTGTAGGTGCGCATTGTAATGGATTATGGTGTTTCCTTAAGTAATGAAGACCCCTCTTTTTGTTTTTGTWTTGTGTAGGGTAATGGTATGATGATGGTTATGATTATTTCTTGTTTAAGCATAATTGTGTTCAATGGATTATATCTTCTTGTGTTATGAATGAGACTAAGATGCATAATGATAGTTAGGGTTCCAATTTGAATGTTTAATAGCTTAAAAATACATAGTCACTCATCCTACTACTTTCCTATCTACCTTTAAATGTCTTGGCAATGCTTTGGTTGAGACTTTTCCCTTTTGGGGATATAAAATGGTAGCACACTGGACTATGATGGGCCCTTTTGTTGGACATATATGAGAACTTTGGTCCTTCCACCTATTGAGAGTAAGGCTATGATTAGGGACTTAATGCACAAGCATAAGCTAATTAACATGAACATTGAGAGGATTCCTATTAGTGCTTTAACCATGAATACTTGTCATTCAAAACTCAAAAGAAGTTGGACTAGAGATGCAAATTCTTGGTTAAACCATTGGGCGATAGTGCACGAGGACACCCTCCAAGATATCAATATTCTTAAAAACATTATCATAACTAAGTTTAAAAAGAAAATGTGGAGTAATAGGGAGATTGAGAATAAGAAAAAGTTGAATTAATACAAATAAATAATTAACCTTAAGTTCGAAGATTAAAATTATCTTTCCATTGTTTCTAGCTCAATAAAGACAATATTTCTAGCTCAAGAAAGACAATAAATATTATAAAAGATAAAGAGTAAATTCTCATAAGCTTCATATTGAAATAGGACAGTGAACAAGACCTAAAGCACATTGATATTGAAGAATTGTAAAATTTGTGAGACAAATAGTGTAGAGGTAAAAAATCACTCTCTTCGAATGCTGACCTACAAAGAAATTAGATCTATTTTTCAAACATTTGTAATAAAATTGAAATCCATAGCTTGTTAAATTATAAAATTCAAGGGGAAATTAGGAATTTCATTCCTAAGTTATTTGATCATAAAAACAATTTGATAAATCATAATAGTTAGTTCAGGTTTATAGCTTGCTAACTTATAAAATTCAAGGGGAACTTAGGAATTTCATTCCTAAGTTATTTGATCATAAAAACAATTTGATAAATCAAAATAGTTTAGTTCAGGTTTATAGGTTCAATAGATCAATGTTGGTCTCAATGGACGATAATAATCGTCATCATCAAATTGGGTGTTCAGATTGTCCAAAATATCTTAACAATTAAATGAAAATTCACCAAACCATAAATTCCATCTAATGTAAATACTCAAAATATTGAGAGCTTTTGTAATATAATAGAGTCAATATCATGAACTTAAACAACTAGGTATTGTGTATGGAGTTGTAGAAGTAAAAGGGTAAATACAAGGATTACTAAAATGCAAGGTAGAATGGTAATTATAAAGATTATTAAAATATAGGCAATATTTTGCAAGGGCTAAGATATTATATGCCTTTCAAAATCAAGCATAATAAAGGTAGATGTGCACATTGACAAATTGACAAGCGCGGGTGCCATTAAAATTAAATTCTAATTCAACATAAGAATTCAATGATATCATCAACCAAATTGAAGTTCAAACTATTACTTCAAAAGATAAGTGGATAAGTATTGTATCTATTAATAAAGTTTTGATTCCTTCTTTTCAAATTAATGATGATTCTTAAAGAAACAGACAAAACCACAATAATTACTAGGTAGAGAAGAAGTATGAATGACTCTATTGTATATCTAAGACAATTTTAAGAAATTTGAGACATTATGTTAGGTTATTTTGACACTTAGGAGTTAACTAAGATTAATTGGGTCTAATGTGTTTTTAGGTAAAAGTATGTTTTAGTGTGTTTCTTTAGTATGCATTTGTAGTTATGTAATGTGAGAGTCACAATATGTTCTAGAAATAAAGTAATATGATAGTTCATATTTTCTTCGCTACTAATGACTATATTGATCCGTGGCTTAACACTGGATTGGTCCATGATCTCTATTTAAAGAGCATGGAGGGTCATTTGCTGAAAATTGAAAATTGGTTGTGAGAAACTCCTATATAAAATATTTTTCTTTTGCATTAATGTATTGCCTCAATTGGTTGTGTTGGATGAAGTTGTGGACTATTTCCCTTTTTAAAGGTTTTAATCATGTAAAACACTATGAAGCGATATGTACTAATCTTTGATAGTGCTATCAGTTTTTTTTAAGTGTTCGATATATCTAGAAACATCTTGTTTTGTCAAACATAATATCATACTCCAAAGGAAAAAAGTTAAATTTAATGACGAAATTTAGACGTGGACAAATTTTTACTATAATGATGTTTTAGAGTGTGTTTAATGATGTTTTAGAGTTTTTAGCCTTTATATATATATATATATATATATATATATATATATATATATATTTTAATATGTTATTTGCATAGCCGACCAGAGAATACAAAGGAAAGCTATGAGAATAGCATTTCACCCCTTTCGAATTCGTGATCATGCGTACAATTTGCCTCAATTCCTATACCTAGAATCAAGAGTTTTTGAAAGTGTTTCGCCCAGAGTTTTTGAAATTAGGGATTTTTTTTGAACTACTTCGCCTACATTTTCTGGTATCAAGGTTTTACAGGAATGATGTCATCCATGGATTTTCTTCAAGGTCTCATGGGAGCGATTTATAGCATAATATTCACAATGGAGTGAGTTCTTGGAATCAGGTTGACATTCTAAGGGTTGGGTATTTGGCAGGCACACTAAATGTACCAGTTATTAAACACATCATTTGATCAATAACTATTCCATACTATTCCATATTGTACTAAAACTAGCACAACCACTCAAAACCGTGGCTGATGAACGTCAAAAGGTGATGCCAAAGCTTCCTCTCGCAATTGGAATGATGAAATGCGTGGACAAATGGATTTTGACGATCCAATATGAAATGCGCGGACTGGAAAATGAAACGTGCCCACAACTAGAAAATGAAAATGAAACATGCGGATAGTTGAGGAAAGTCAGAAATGAAACGCTCAGAAAATGAAAATCGCCTACAGTTGAGCAAATCCAAACGTGGTAATCCCAAAGGTTAATCATTTAAATGTGGCAATCATATAGTACTACAATGATTTCTTAATATGATTATGTAAATGTTAAAAAGTAAACAGGTTAACTGATGCATTCAAAAATACAAGGAAGTTATGAAGAGTAAATTACATTCATTGATTTGGGAGGACAACTAAGAATATGCCAACATCTTCAATTGTTAGCCATCAGATTAAAATTTTAGATTAAAAGGTGATTAATTGTGCCCATTGTAAATACGTATATGCCTTTCTGCTTAATTAGTTTAAGATTTCATAGGAGTCAAGTGCTTCAAGTTATATCTGAAAGTAGAACATAGTACAGTATAGAATAAGTAAGAAAGAAAAAACTTTGTTTGTAATTATATATATATACATGTAAATTTTAAAGCCAACTAATTTTATTCATATTCCATTTCATGCAGGTGTTTAATGTAAATTTAAAACAAGTTGAATGGTTTGAACAATGCCATTCCATGGGCATCGATGCCATTTGCAGGATATCTAGCTGGTGCTTGCTCAGACTTTTTGATTCAGTCTAGCTATACAGTCACATTAGTGCGCAAAATTATGCAGGTCAACTATTCTTGTTGTAATGGAGTAAATAATAAAGTCATAAAATTGTCCATTGTTCTGTCCCATCCATTCCCTTATGCTTCATATTTTGGGAAATCTAGTCGAAGGGTGAAAGGTATCTATATAGACAATATATTGTTTTGCCCCATCCAATTGCTTTTGTGAAGGGATTTGATTTTGTTTCAAGTAGAAGACTGTGATTGATCCAATGCCTTTGGATTTTCTTTTTCTCACTGGTGAAAATTTCTTAAATATTTTGGGGCTGAAGATGAAATGTTAGTGGGCAAAGGCTTTAACATGTTAAAAAAATGTTGTGCAAATGGGGCTTAAATCTACATATACACTTATGGGTTTGGATTTTCTACTCAAAATGTGCCATTTGTGGGTCATGGTAAGTTGGTAACTCATATATATGGATTGAGATGAAGGTTTCCACAATACAAAAAAGACTAGTGCATGCAAAGTGTACAGGTAGCTTGGAGGCTTGGATCCAAATATTAGCTGCCAAATCCATTTGCAAATATTTTTCACTCGATTAATAGAAAGTTTAGAGGGGCCTTCTAATCCAAATGTGTTTATGTTGCATCCTATATTAATAGTTTTGGTTTCATACCCAGATATGGTTTTGGTTTCATAGTTGAGAGTAGTTTATAACACACCTAGTTTGTACTTAGTCATAGTAATCTTCATTGTTTATTAATAAAGTAGAATAGGAGTTAGATCAGGTATATCTGATGTTAACTTGTGTAACATCAATATATAAATTTGTGTGCAAGTAGTTTGGGATCATGTTTATGCAGACTGTGTTGTACCCTAGGTAAATTGGACTTTTCTTTGTAGTGGAGAACTTACTTTTGCATTACAAGGTCAATTTGGGGACTTTCTGTTGGTTTTCAACAAAGACGTTTGGTGTGGAATGTTCAACAAAAATATCATATGATGTTTCTTTATACTGTTATTCATCCATATTGTAGTCACCTTTTTTGGATAATTTGCCTTATCGGAAAACTTATTGGTGCATCCTTTCACAATCAGTAACATTCTGTATCTTTTGAAATATAATTAAATTCAACCATCAACTTCATACTCTAGAATTAGAAATGGTTGACTAATTAAATTCAACCATCAACTTCATACTCATTTTATTTTGTGAGTAGAAGATGAGTCACTTACTCACAAAAGTCTCAAGCTCTATAGTGAAACTAGTTTCTTGTATTTTGAGTTCATTCGTCTAGTAGTGGATCTTCATTCCAATCAATTGTCAAGAACAATGTGAAGATTATCTAATTGGTGAATTACTTGGCGCTAATATAAAGGGCTTTGAACATTTACCTATGTTTCACAATCATTTGGAGATGGAGGGTTGAGTTTTGGGCACATTTGAAGCGATCCCTTAAATTATAGGGGATGAATTAGGAGATGGCACCCCAAAAAATATAAAAAATCCAAAGCTTAACATTTTATATCTATTTTGAAATGCAAAAAATACAGTTTTCTTTGCTAAAAAATGCCCCTATAAATGGAAATGGAGTACTCATGCCTCTCTTTGTCAAGAAACACGAGAAATGTTTCCCTTGTTCAAAGTGATGTATCCTTGTGAAACATTGCCATTTACCTCTAGGTTCTCTACTAAGTTCTATTGTGGTTGAGTGAAATTGTAAAACAATAATTTGTGTTGGGCCAGGGATGAGCAGAGGGAATAAGTAACTCCACGATTGATTGATTTGTATTAACATGAGACATTCATAAATACAATGTGAAGTGACCTTTGGTTTCATCTTCCAAGAGGTCCAAATGAGTCTTCCTATTCACCTACGACTCTTCATATTTCTCCTAAATAATATTTATTATAATATTTACAATATTATTGACAATTGATTAAGGGAATGGTGGTTGGACTCACAAACATCTCCTCATAATCAATGCATTATTTCTATGCAAACCCTTTTTCCATGAGCCTTGCTTTGTGCTTGTCAAGTGAACCATCTGATATGTCGGCCCAAAAAGAGAATTCGGCCCAAACAGCTAAGGAGTAGTATAAATATAGGACACCAGAGATCATTTGGAAGACACAGCTCGCAACTGCAAAAGTTTAGTGGTGTGCACTGCAAAAATTTAGTAGTGCACAAGTTTGGAGAGTAACTGTAGCTGCAGTTACTGCAACCTATAATTTCATTCTTTATGGGTTGGACGTTTTGATCAGTCTTGGTTATCTTTTCTTGGTGCATTATCCTTGGTTGGCTATTGATTTGCTACCATAATTATTCTCTGCCAAGGTTAAGGTGCTTGGGGGTGGCATTTGTGCCTATGGTTGGGTGACAATATTGCCATATTGTCTATGGTTAAACGAGCACACCCACTTTTCTAACAAGTTATGGGCCCACATATCCTTCATTCAGTCTAACCACTGGAAGGAAGATAAGCCATAATATTATCAGGCTCATTGAAGAACTGCTGCTAGGGTTTCTAGCAGGTGTAGTTACTGAAGCACTGCCACTAGGGTTACTAGCAGGTGCAGTTGCAAAACCCTAAAACCTCTTGCCCGACACCTTATGATGGAACACCTTACTCAAGGAGAGGATATTCTAGTGCGCCTAAGTCCAATGCACCTATTGGCACTCTCAGAAGGAAAAAACATCAAGGTTGAGATTTTGGGTCAAATTCAACATTTGACAAGTCAAATTCAAAATTTGACCAACTATCAATCAACATAAATCATGAATGAAAAGATGGATCATCTACACTATTCAACTCTTACATGAACTCTTGAAGATGACATGTGGATAATTGACAGTGGAGCTTCCAGGCATATGACATGAGACCAAGTCATACTCTCCAGTCTAAATGAAAAGAAGACATCCTACAAGGTAGAACTTGGAGATAAGAACACGTATCCAGTCGAAGGAATTGGTCAAGCCTCCATCAAATTCAAAACATGTAACAATGTTCATTTGAGCAATGTCTTATATGTACCTGGTTTAGAAAAGAATTTTGTATCTATATCTTTCCTAGAAGACAAAGGAAATAGAATAGCCTTTGTAGATGGTGAAGTACTATATTTGTCTAGAGACTCCAACATAGAGAATGCTAGAGTAATTGGAACTCATGAAGGAAGACTATACATACTACTAGAACATAATGATGAAAATCTTGTACATGATGAAGTCAATCCAAATGAAATTTGACATAGAAGGTATGCTCATCTTAACTATCAAGCATTACCTTTCCTCAAAAACATGGTTGAAGGAATACTAGAACTACAATCTACACATGAAGGAATTTTGTAGAGGATGCACTCTTGGTAAAAATGTTAAGAAGCCATTCTCAAGCAACAATAATAGATCTAAGGAAATCCTAGATCTAATACATTCATATGTTTGTGGTTCGATGCCAGTCAAATCTATAGGAGGTTCCCTTTATTATGTAATATTCATAGATGATTACTCAAGAAATAATTGGTTGTATCTCTTGAAGACAAAGGATGAATTTTTCAACAAGTTTCAAGAATTCAAAGCAAAAATAGAAAACCTCACAAGCAAGAAAATCAAGATTTTGAGAACAAATAATGGAGGAGAATA
Source organism: Picea mariana (assembly GCA_032191745.1). Lineage (NCBI taxonomy): Eukaryota > Viridiplantae > Streptophyta > Pinopsida > Pinales > Pinaceae > Picea > Picea mariana. Next base: position 7,877 of record JASDQU010169680.1, on the reverse strand, counting down.
CACATCCAAGGAATTTGTTTCCTTTTGCAAATCAATAGGGATTAGGAGGGAGCTAACCATTCCTCATAATCCTCAACAAAATGGTGTAGTAGAAAAGGAAGAATAGATCCATTGAGGAAACCGTGAAGGAACTAATGAATGATAAAGGTTTTTCCATGTATTTATGGGGAGAGGCAACCATGACAACAATATATGTTTAGAACATAATTCCCCACCACATATTGAAGGATATGACTCCAGAAGAATCCTTCTTAGGAAAGAAACACAATGTGGAACACTTAAGAATCTTTGGGTGCCTTGTTTACATTCATATCTCTAAGGATAAAAAGAAGAAACTAGAACCCTTAGGAAAGAAGGGCATATTTGTTGGATATAGTGAATCATCCAAAGCCTACAAAATCTATATCCCAGAACAACATAAGGTTGAAGTCAGCAGAGACATGATTTTCAATGAGAAGATGACTTTCAAGAAATATATATAAGAATCCATAGAAGAAGAAGAATATGAAGAGCTTAAAGAAGAAAACACCTATCTTCCAGAAAGTCAGAATGAAGAACCAGAACAACTTGATCATTCGATGCAACCATGTGAACTTATTGAATCAGTCACTGTACCCAAAACTAGAAAATGTCTAGCTTGGCTTGAAGCTACCCTACAAGAAGTAGAAATACTCAAAGCCCCAAGTAGCACCTTCAGAGAAAGCAAAATGCCCAAAATATTCTCCAGCTATGCAACATGTATGACAAAGATTATAAATGAAGAATCCACCACATTTGAAGAAGAAACTCAAAAGAAACAATGGAAATAAGCCATGACAGAAGAACACCAGTCCATCATGAAAAATGACATATAGGAAATCGTGCCTAGACCCAAAGAAAAATCAGTGGTAACTTCAAAATGGGTCTATAAGATCAAACATGCAATAGACAAAAGTGTGGACAAATACAAGGCAAGGTTCATAGCTAGAGGGTTCATATCTCTTGCTGCCTCCATGGGATGGAGTCTACATCAGATGGATGTAAAGACAACTTTCCTCAATGGAGCGATTGAATAAGTATACATTGAGCAACCTCAAGGATTTGAAGTACATTCTAGAGATACTCATGTTTTCAGATTAAATACCTTCTCCAGAGATCCATTATCTCGTTCTCCATCAAAACCGATATGATCATCTCCTTCCAAGGACTGTAGTTAGAAACCCCATCCAACCTATCCTCAAATCACAATCTAGTTGACATCTCCAAGGTTTGATCTGATAACTCTCTACTGAAACTAACAACGTGAATGTTACATTGATTCATGCACTACTCCACACGGTCTATGCAACCTGTAACATAATACCCGTGTTGTTCTCGGCTTGACTATAGTACGACTATTTTCCTGAAATATGTCCTTTGATTTCTTCCTTCTTGTTATCGATCTGATAAGATCTCCTTGAAGATATGATAGATCTGCTACAAAATATAGTGGATATTTTATTGGTCCTTCAAATACCCACCGCGACACTATTGATCCAATAGATGTTCCATTTTTGCAACCTATGATTGGCTCCCTCTCAGAGTGACTGCTCTAATACCATGTTGATTTTTCCCTCTACGTAGCACCCGACAATTAATTCCAAATAAATCACTTATTGAATCAAAGAATAATTTAGTTATCAACTAAACATTATAGTAGAAGACTAAATAAGGAAAAAAAAAATCTCACGTACAATACACAAAGATATTCTACCCATCAAATAAGATTATAATTCAAATATCCTCAAAGCTTACAAGGGCTCCCATACCCGCGAAAATGGCCCAATTAGAAAAGATACAAAGCACATATGCACCTGACTGGTTGATTTGTTGCCAAACCCGCTATACAATCTTGTAGGGAAACACCACGATTGTTACCCTGATAGTTTCATTTCCCTGCGTTATCTGTGTGATTGCATCGCCAAAACTCGCGTTATCTACACGACCCATACCATAAAACCTACACTGTCCATGGTGACCCGTCCTTCTGATGTATGACTTCTCTCTCTCTTCCTTTGATTAGATCTCTAGATGGAATTCCTTCTCCACCTATCCAAGATCTCTTTGAATCAAAGTCCTTCATGATCCAAATCTCTCTACATTAACACTTGGATGAAATACTCTTCACCCTCTCTCTATGAGATCTCACTCACTCATACCATGTGTAAGCAAAAATACTTCTTTGCTTCTACACTCTCGAATGACTCCACACTAGAAAAAGTCCTTCTTTTCTATCTCTATGTAAAAGTATATTCTCCTTTACCCTAGACTTGTTTTTATAAGATTGAGTTATGACCTAACCCTAATATCCAAAGTGATTGATGATTGAGATTACTTCTTACCTCACTTGAGATCAATGACTAATATTTAACTCACTAATGCTAATTAAAGCATTTCCTTAAATAAACTCAACTCACTAATAAAATCACTTTAATTTAATAATTACTTTAATTAAAGCAAAGTCTCATAATTAAAAGGATTTGGACAACTTTCAGATGCTAGACACAAGCCAACGTGGAAGTACTTGTCCGATGTTACATGCATCAACAATCATCCTTTTCTCAACATTTCCATTAAACTAGCAAGTGTCTATCGCTTGATATTTTGAACCTGCTTTATGATTATTTGATTCTTTCAATCGATTACATGATACCTCAATTGCACATACCTATGACACACCATAATACGCCTGTAGACATTGAGGTAATCAGTTGGCTACATTGGATTTATGACTTCACCTAACATTTATTGAGCCAATGTAAGGTAGAAAAGGAATAGGAGTAGCTTAGATTTTATTTCCATTTCTATTTTTAGAGCAAGATTTTGATCTATTTTAGTTTCTTGAATAAGAGCCACCAGATGTTATTAGATTTTTGTTGTGAATTAGGATGGCTTATTCTAGTTCGAGTTTCTTTTTCAAAAGATTTTTCTTCTTTTTTACTAACGCATTTCATTTTGTTGTTTAACTGAAATCTTGGATTAGTTATGGTTTGTCTTTATTTTCATGAGAGAACCTTGTGCAAAATCCTTTTGAAGATATTCAAATGGAAGATTTAATTGCTTCCATAGCATTCACCTTAGCATTGACAACTAGAAAGCAGCAAGCCAGAAAAGCATGATCCCAAGCCTTTGGATAATCATAGGTTGTAGAAGACATTATAGTTTCAGAAGAATTGGAATAGAACAAGTCATTAAATTCAAAGTGAATAATTCCACCCTGTGGCACTGAATGGATTTCCCTTCAGATTCCCAACATATGATCAAAAGAGAACACTTAAGGTATTGACTATCTAAGTTCTTTATGCATATTCAACAAAAGTGAGTGTCAATCACWTATGTTCATGGCTCCACCTCCATTAAATTRGACATAATGTCATACTACATCTTGTTTATCTCTATACATGGAAACTCAAAGTTTCCCCATTTAAGTTTCCTTCTGGTAAATTTTTTCATTAGGTAATCAAAAGTTTGACTCCATTGCCCAATATGGAAAAAATACCAGTTTGTAAATATTCAGATTAGGAAGAGCGTTGATAAAGTTGACCATAAATGATGTTTCAAATCCCAACCAATTTCTTGGAGCATAGAATAAACAGTAGGATTCCCACTCACTTATAGAAGTGTTACCTGTTGGTCTGCAATTCCATGCTCAAAGAAATTCTAAGAGAAAATAAGTTACATACAACCTTGTCCTGTCATTTTTGTCTTTGTGTGTATGTGTTGGAAAAATCATCAAAATTCACTACCTTAGGGAAAACAATTGATCATCATAGTCAAGGTCACCTGCTGCTCAAAATGGAACTTCCATTGACCAAAGAATATTCAAGGTATTTGTCTCCACTTTTCTACTGGGATCGTGGTGTTATCATTCTGTAATTTGCCTGAGGTTGCAAAAGGTAGTCACAGAGGTAACCATTTCAACCAATCTTCAGACTGTAAGTTTGGCCTCCTTCAGTCCATAGAGGGATCTCTCCTCAAGTCTCCCACCCAATGTCACTACGGTGGCAACTTAGCAATATGCTCAATGGCCAGATTTGTATAAAGCAAAGAAACAAAAAATTAAAAAGTGGTAGTTGGGAGGATAAACAAGGGGGAAAACCCATTGGGAAATGGAGTCAGGGCATGAAATTCAATGGTTTATAGCTTAACACAGGCTGAAAGCCTCCTTGAAACACTGAGGCAAAGTAGGCACCCTGTTCAACAAGTTAAAATGATGTAGAGGTGGTCTGAAAGAGAGGAAAGCCCATTGTAATAAGAGGCGTCTAACAGAGAATGAAGCTCTTATGGTAGATTTAGAATAAGGAGGAAAAGAGGAAGGAAACCAAACATATCATCTAACCAAGGATGAATCCTGGAAGGAAATCCATGAACACATAAACAAAAACCACTACATAAGAGGCACTTAACCATGGGTGAATCCCTACATGCAGTTGCAGAAAAATAAAAACCTAAATCTGATTGC
>JASDQU010169678.1:0-16893 GCA_032191745.1 Picea mariana | reverse complement strand
AGGCTTCCTTTGTCATGAGAACCAGGATTATCTTTTGTGGAAGTCTTCTGTGACACTTTGCTTTGTACAACCTTACTATCATTTGAATTACCATTCTTGCCATTATCTAAAATATTTTGCAACATCTTCTGTAACAAGAATGGAAATTTCAACAACTCATAAATAGAAATGTTAGACCGTAATTTCTTAAGATCTTCTACACCATCATAATCTAATTTAGGGCTAGCATTACTCTGTTTAATTTCCACTGATTTAGATAGTTTTGGAGGTAAAATTGTAGTGTTATCGAAAGGAGGTTTGTTTGCAGTCTTGCTCCTAGTATTGTAAGGGTGCACGGTCTCAAAGTTAGTTTGGAAGATACTATCAGAGAGGTGACCAAAGATATTCAGAGAAGACTCTTCTTCTTGGGTAGTTTCCTGCTCAACTTCCTCTTGAGGGAAATCAGGAGGTATCAAGTCATCCTGGGTTCCTAGAATTGATTGGAGAGCGTATTGCAAGCTTTCTAGGTTCATGCCTTCAGGGTTAGGATTAGGCCGGTTTGTTTGAATGGGTTTTCGGAAAGGAGGTTTGTAGGGTCCTTTGCTCGAAGAAGCCTGTTCAGTTGACCTTTTTATATCTATGACTTGATTAGATAACTTTTGTACAACTTTGGTTAAGTTTTCCAAATCAGAATTTTCGGGTTGTGTTTTGTTTTGTGTAGGCCTGGGAAGAATTTCAATCTTTTTCTTGGCAGAAGGGATAGTCTCAGTCTCGTTGCTAGAGGAATCTTTAAGGCTAAGTATATCTTTTTCAATTTGAGCGGCCTCTTCAAAGGCTTCTAACAATGTTGCCTTTTTGGATCTTTTTACCCAAATAGATATACTTTGATGTAGGGCTTTGGTGTAATAAGCTATTACAAGGCTTTCCACAGGCATAGAGTCTGCAGGGATTCTATTTTTAAGGGTCAAAAATCTTTGATTAAAATATTTGACTTTTTCTTTAGCATTCATTTTTAAGTTTGAAAGATCCATGACTAAGACTTCCAGAGGTTTTCCATCTCCGAACTTTTCTAAGAAAATTGACTCAAATTTTTCCCAAGATGATATAGTGCGAGGTTGCTGGGCAAAATACCAAGTGGACGCATTACCCTCAAAGGTGTAAGGGAACAACCTACAGACTACGTCTTCATGTTCAACGTTGTGGAGTCTGATGTCTAACATAAATTTCTTGATATGGTCTTCCGCTAACTGTTTAGAATCTGGATCAAACTTAGTAAGCCATTTTTCAGGATGCTTAGGCAAAGGATGCTGAGGTTCAGGTACAACTACAGCATCTTGGTCTAACCAAGGTCTAGCAGGGTTGTTCTGATTAGACATTGGGGTAGTAGGTGTAGGAGGACGGGAAGGTGAATTGCCTTCGTCTGAAGAGGATTCTCCTCCTGAAGAGGAAGGAGATGAGGGAGGTGGTGAAGGAGGAGGAGAAGGAGGTATCCCGGATCCTCCTGCAACAGGATTTGTATTTGAATCCGTAGGATTCACAGTGGGATCTATATCACCTAATTGTTCTCTAACTTCGGATAAGTCTAAAGGTTGGCTCCACGGGCGATGAGGTTGCCTAAGGCTAGCAAAGGCTTTATGTGATTTTATAAGAGATTGTCTAAAAATTTCTTGAATATCACCACCTGTAGTATTAGGGGTTGCTGGCTCAACTGTGATCTGAGGATCCTCGGTTGAAGTAGTTGTTGTTTGTGGGGGGATATTATCTTGTGAACGGCTTCTAGTCACTATGGGAGTGCGATTAGGGGGAGGAGGAGTCTTTCTACCACCTCGTGCCATTAATTAATCTTAGGCCCTACTTCTAGCACCATTTGTTGACGGGCGAAACAGTCCATCTGTCAACTGGAAGAGTGGAACCGGTCCGGGGTTGTCTAAATAACCCAAGCCGTTTGGAATGGACCACCCTGACGAGTTTAACGACTCTGTTGGCCACTCTAAGGTCTCCTAAGGGAACCAAAGAGAGAAGTTGAATTGAGCTAAGAGATTTAAACTAAGGAAACTAGAAACTAATAAAACAAATAAAGGAACTAATATACTAAACGATAAACTATGCTAACTACTCTATCTACAAACTACTAATTGTTCTTATAATAACTCAAATCAACTATCTAATTATCAAGTTAATTACAGTTTATTCACAAATATACATTACATACAATTTACAGATTTGAATAAACCTGTGAAACTAATTTGCTTGCTGCCCCAAGACAGCGAAGGTAACTCTTTTTTATTTTATAATTTATGAATAAAAAGGTAAACTAACTGAAATTAAAACAAATCAAAAGTATATCTATATTAAACTACTTAATAAAAGCAGCAAAGTAAATACTAATTGACCTGGAAACGCTCCAAGTCTGTCTTGCGCGAAATGACTTGTAAGCTGATTGGAGGAGCGAAACTCACACCAGTTAGGCCCTTAAGCTTCTCGAAAACGATCAGCTGTAACGCTTCCTGAAGTATTATTACAGGACAAACAAGGCATAAAAGATTATCATAACAATTTTTTGATTATAAATTTCTGCAAAAGGGGAAACCTATTGTGCAACAAACTTATATATTACAATTCAAATTATGAAGAAGACAAAGCTATCATTCACTAACAAGAATTGATAATTGTTATGCCTTTTATCGATTTAGGAAGAAACAAGATATAGATGACAACAATAAGATTGTATCATTTGTATGTGATTCAGATAGCTAACGCAATACTAAACCATAAACAAGCTGATATACAAAACATGGAACAAAGTGTTGATATATTGAAAAGTGGAAAACTATGACAAAACACCAATTCTGCTCCAGTTTGATTTAGAATTCCATATCCTTGTTCTCCCCAACTCAGGATTGTTCATTATTACAAAACCATAGGTTTATATAAGTTTCTCACAAGGTAAAACATCCTTGTGAGTAATAGTAATCAGTTTTACACAATCTGGTAATAACCCCAAAATCTCCTAAACTCAGAAAATGAAATGCAAGTTGTAATCCTTGAGATATCTTCCAACTGTCCCTCATGTCCATCACCAATTCGAATTTTCCTGTGTTAGACACAAAGATCAAGTTAGGAGTATTTTAGTTAGAAAATAATAACAAAAAAATGACTCTATAGACTCAGCTACAGAATCACCTGATTCTGTAGCTAGTCTAGAATAGTAAACAAGACCAGATCAAATCAAATCATATAGAATCTAATATTCTTTTAATAATCAAATTATTTAATAAAAGTAAACCTTTAAATCAAATCAAATCCAATAAGATACAATCGGGACAGAATATGAATACTCTGTTTACCATAAGCACAACACCAAATCGAATCATAAAAAAAATGATTCATGAATGTCATCAATGGTAACCCATACCGTAGGGATTTGCAAACAATAATTATCGATTATCATATTGTTCGACTTTTGCCAATATAGAAAACTGTAACAATTTTATGCGTAATCGTATCCATAGAATCCCATCATAGATCTCGTTTGTGGAACTTCAAACAGTTCACAGGCGAAACCATATAAACTAATTATAGCAGGATGATGTCAATTCATTAAAAACACAATATGAAATAGCATTATTCGTATTGGAATATCAACTCAAAATCTTTTGCGATCAATCACCATACAGTCAACAGACAGGTGCGATAAAATCGACATGATTCATAAATCCATACGAATTTTTACTAAATCAATTATAAAAGTGAAACCGAAACTTTGAAACAGAATCCAATTCAAGCAGCAATGAATATCGAATGAGCCATAATCAGTTATGCACCAACAGAGAATTACTTCATTTAGTTCAAACCACACAAACAGCTGACCAATTCAAATTATTTTTTCCCTTAACTGATTCAAATCACACCATCGAAAATTGCATCATAAATAGCATTCTATTTTAAAATATACCAAATTTAATCAGGGCATCGAACTAAAGATGGACAATCATATCTATTCGATGGTTCATTAAATCACAATCCAATCCAATCGGATCTTAAACCATAACAAAATAACACATCAAACCAAAATCATATACAGCAAAGCGTGCTTATGCAACAAAGCATGGTGTCATATAAATGATCGAGAACTATACCATCACAGGTGTTGAGACTATGTCAATCTTGAATTGAAAATAGCTACATAGTAGACTCACAATTTTTGAACAGGATTGTCCCATCAGTTCGTGGTTTCTTGTCGTTGGGCTGCTTCGTTGCACTCTGACCAGTGAGCCTCGCCACTTGGTTTTCCAAATCACGAATTTTGGATTGCAACGTTGGGACATCCAAATAGTATCTCTCTAACCACATTCCGCACTGATCACAAGGTGGTGTAACAACCTGAACAAGAGGGGCTTCTGATGATTCCCCAAGGGTTTCACGCGGTGGTTTGATACCAGGGAATTCAGGGTCATCACGCAGGTAAGGAGGTGAGTTCTTAACAAAATCATAAGGAGTTTTGTCACACAAACCCTCGGAGTAAGGGTATTCCTCGATGAGAAATCGTTCCAATTCAGAATCCGAGTCTTCGCTGATTGCAATGGGTTCTAACTTCACAGGGGGTTTGGGTTTGTTCCTCGCCATGCGAGAGATCAGCCTAGCGTTCTTCTTGCATCTATTATTAAAACTAGACTTTGCTCTAGTCTTATGGGTTGTATCTTTAGCAACTTTGGTCTGCTCAATCATAGCGAGAGATGAATTAAAAGGTGAGTCGGATTTAGGATTGGGTAGGAGAACATCATAAGGCACAGGGGTAGGTTTGTTTTCGGCAATCATAGGCTTATCCACCTGTGGAGGATGCGATCCTTCAAAACCGTTGCGGCTGAGAAAATCACACCATGAATCTTGACGTAACCCCAATTCGTGAACAAAAATCATCTTAATTAAACCAACATGAAAAAGGCTAGTGTCAGTATGGCCACGCTTATATCTCTTAGCCATTTTGAACAGACTTCGATGCAGATAGTATGGAATACTAAGCCCAAAACCCATAAAAATCATTAACAAGCGTAGATGAAATAGGAACACGAACCCGTACCTTCCTTCACAAGTTACAAACTGTTTGATAATCATCAAAATATCATACCAGCGAGATTTCAACATCTTTACTGGTAAACCTCGGTCGCATGAATTCACTGTGCGAGATTGAAACAGTAGTGTCCACAGGACATCCTTAACCTTACATCTTTTCGAACATTTTTGCCCCTCGACAGGCAGGCCAGTCGCAGAGCTGAGGGATTGTTCAGTGACTTCAAGCTGGACATCTCAAACTTTAGCTCTATAGCCATCGAACGATAAAGCAAACTGCCGAGACACAGTGATATCATAACCATCAAATTTCCTGATAAATGGAATCCATCCAAACTCTTTTACGTCGTCATACGCACCATCAAAAGTTAACAGTGCTTGGGACCCGTTGGGCTCGGCTCTCACAACAGGAGACATCGTTCCTGCACATGGTAGGGTTCCAAGTGAATGAAACAATACACAGAGAGAAAAGAGAGGGTTTAACCGCTTGAATGTTCGACGAGACCGGGAATAACTCCAGGCGTGCGAAGGTGGTGGGATTAACACCGCCACGCATTACATTAATTAGCTGAGTACAGCGTTATCAAAGTATGATCGTTTCTACCATGCATCTCGACCAGGAAATCGGTGTGTAATTATGTTAAAATGCCACTTACCCGAAACATACTTACCACCACGCGTTACATTGAAGTGCCAAGTGTACAGTTCAATCAACATAGTACCCAGCACTAAGCATCGATCATTCGTATCATTTCAATGCTTCATACAACTATTAATACATTAAAAACCCATACATAGCCCGAAACTATATGATCGTTCAAACATCAACTCAGGAAACCAATGTATCGAGTAAGGGTTTAAATCACAAAATCGAAATGCCAATAGGTTGATCAAAGCGCTTCAAACTATTACCACTTTATGAAATCAAACTCATGATATTGCCAATGTGCTCGTAGCATTATCGAAGTGTCAAAACATTGTGATCAATAAACATATGAAATTGATAAGTTAAGAGTTCAAAAGAAATGAGTCTCATACAAAACCAAGATGAATTATGTCACCTATAACTCATAACTTAACATTCCCAAAAGAGAAATCAATTAAAGTGAATGGCTACAGTTTTGAAAGAACCTTCTGCAGTGAAGCAATAAACCAATGGTCAAGTGTATTTCAATAAATGAATAAAAGACGACAATAGTCCAGACAACGAGGGAAGTGTTTTCACACTTTCAGTTGTGAAAAATCAAAACGAAATCAAATTGCACTTGTCGCGAAAATAAAACAAATGTCTTGAAGCTCAATGCGACGATGATTTGTCATTTAGAGGACAAGAGGTGTAGGCAACATTTTTCTAGTAATTAAAAAAAATGAGTTGGCTGCCAACAAAAACAAAGGAAGTTGGTGCTTCCAGTGAATGTAATTCTTAAAGACATGTAAGAAAAATGATAATGTTGTTTTCTCCCGCCTTGGGTTTCCATGTAAAGACACTGGTGTACTTTGTATGTGTATGATTTCTCATTTGGTCATTGTTTATTTAATATGCAACTATTGGATGATAATGCTGCATTGATATCACACTTGCATATTTTGGTTAAAAAATATTAACTTTTTCTATTACCGATTCTCCCCCGCTCTCATTAATCCAATAAAAATCCCCCCTTGTGAGAAAGATACCAAATATATATTTTTTCTTAAGATTTTAGCATATAAATCCTAAAATGAAGTCCTAGAACTAATAATAATATGCAATCCTAATCTAAACACCTAGTAAGTATTTGAGAAAAAACATTAACATGAAGTAAAAAATCATTCCAATGATTAAACTACAAATTAATTTAATGTAAACTAATGGTAAAAATAGTTAAATCAACATTTATAAAATTTAATCTAACATTATTTTTATAACCAACAACGATTTCATATTCACCACTAGAAAATAATTGAATCGCAATAATCATTATTGCATGAGAAAAATCTATAGAAAAAGTAAATAATATTATATCTATTCCAACATAGGTAAGCAAGAAATTAGTCGCATACCACACATACACAATAATTAGTCTCCTAAGTAGTCACTAGTTGGCTTCTCAATTAACATTGAAAGCAGTTTTCAATCTCAACCAAAATTTCCTTCTTCTTTTTATCAAGTTTAGTTTATTTATACAAAAGGATATGGAATACCAATCACTTTGGTTCCCCTTAATGGTTTTACACATTCTTAGTTTCACCACTCAAATATTTATTCTTTGTTCATATTCTCTTTAGGTGTGTTTTATTCATTAGCTTACTTTTATGTTTCTTCTTCTATTTGATTTCTTTCCCAAACCTCAAAGGTCACATCGATTCCTTATTTCGTAGGAAATCTATGTTTTCTGATAGGACCCTTATAACATGAATGCTTTAGCTCATTCTTATTAAACTTTTTTAGTTTAGGAAACATTGCTCGTATCAATGTGATGTGTTTTGTAGGAATTTCAATAAATCTTTGAATATCACTGTGGGGACATTAACCAAATTAGAATATGCATTATAAAGGAGAAAGGTGACATTTTCTTTAAGTCAACCCTTTAATTTCACAACATGATATTTATTTTAGTGAACATTTTAATGTTGTAATGTGGATTTTCTTTTGAATTCAACCTTTTAATGTCATAATGTGACATAATTTTCACTTCACACAGTCAACAAAAGTCAGTCAGGGGTCACCAAAGTCATCAATACTTAACCAAACAAAACCGTTCTAAGCCATAGTTTTCTAAAGTCAACTATTATGAATGAAATATAATCATCATCAATGATACTTAACCAAATCCACCCATTGTTTTCAAAAGTCAACTATGCTCAACTAGACATAACCATTATAAATCAGTAGTCAATCGTTAACAACAAAGTACAAACTTAGTCGACATAGCCCATTAGAAATGTCATAATGCATCATAATCCTTGATGAATGTCACAATGTGGCATAACCATTAAGGAACATTGTAATCCAACAAAACTCTTTAAAAACGTCAAAATGTGACAAAAATCTTGACGAATTGTCGCAATGAAATGAAACCATTTGGAAACACATTATTTTTACATAAATAAACACATATTAGCATTTCAATGGAACATACCCATTGACGAAAATCATAATCAAGCACAACCCTTGAGGAAATTCAACATGTGACATATCCCTTTATGTATGTTATAATGAAACATAACCATTTAGGAACATATGAATTCAACATAAGACAACCAAGATGTTTTTCATAGTGCGATATAACAATAGTTAACCATGGTTTTTCATATTCAATATGGTTAACCATAATCAACCCATTGATCCCTAGATAACACCCCTAGGTTTTGGTCAAAATGTGGGAATCGTATTTTTCTTTATAGTCTAAAAATTCGTTATTTTGGATTTATATTGGCCTTGGCTCATCATTACCTTCTATCCTAGTCAATCTTTGGAAATGGATAAGTGAGATAAAACCTTCATGTTTTACTTGCTTAATTGTGATATATTTTCTTTCATTTTTATCACTTTGTTTCATTCACTTTCTCCTTACTTGATTTTTAGTGAGATTTTTCCACCATATTTTCCTTTGATTGCTCAACTCTTCCTCAATTGTTAAAAATTTTGTTTCAAGAATTTTGTTTTTAAGTCAGAATTTGAACACTTTTGAACATTTTCCCTTTCAATATTTTCACTTGGCTTCAAAATTCACTTCGATTTTCAAATTAGACCCAATTGTTAAATATGGCCCCTTCTTCTCTCCTAGTTCCTAAGTTCCTTTTTTATTTGGAAATTAAGCGCAAATTTTGTTTCAAGAATTTTGTTTTTTAAGTCATAATTTGAACACTTTTGAACATTTTCCCTTTCAATATTTTCACTTGGCTTCAAAATTCACTTCGATTTTCAAATTAGACCCAATTGTTAAATATGGCCCCTTCTTCTCTCCTAGTTCCTAATTTCCAACTCAAAATGCAAACTATTAAATTTTGAATTCAAGTTTTTGTTCATTATAAAGGAAAAGTTAGACATTTTGATATAGCCTCCCCATTTACCTTTCCTACCTTATTCTTTATGTTCTTCAAGACTCATAAATCAACCATTTTTTCAAATTGGGTCATTTATTTTTATTTTTAATCGAGCATCCTATCAACCTCTTTTTCCCAAATAATGAACTCCTACTTTTCAACATGACCAAACTCTTTTTGAAGTCCCTTTACTCGATTTGAAAATTGGTCCTAATTTCCAAACTAGGCCACCTTTTCATTTGTTTACTTTTTTCCTTGTCCTAATTTCATGAACATTCTCACTTTCTAAATTGAGGTCTTCCTCCTCCAAAATTTGTGTGGATGGATCTCAAGTTGATCATCATTTTTTATCCCCAAGTCATGCCTCCTACAACCAATCCAATCTTATAACATTTATCTCATATATCCAACTTAAAAGAACCCATACCAAACCCTCCTCCCCCCCACAACCCCCATCTTTTTAAACCTAAATCATAATTATCCTAATTTGGTCATTGGACCTTATCATCAAAATTGGGGCTCACCTTTCTAACTCAACTATTACAATAGTCCAATTTGACGATCAACCAAAACTATCAAATTAAGACCTTCCTCCTCAAACCTTGTTGTGAGCATCTTTTGATTTCTTGATCTGTCATGATTATCAAATTGTTCCCCTCTCTCAAGTCTATATTTATATTTAAAATGATTTCAATGACAAATTGATTTAATTATAAGGTAACCCAACATGCCTTGTTCTTTGTGCATTAATATGAAGGAACTTTCCAAAGGGATATATAAATTAGAAATAAAAATAAGAAGCATCCTCTCTCCAAGTGGATCTTCCTCCTAGACATAAGGGATGGAATGATAGAGAAAGGAGTTTGAATAGCCAAGACGGGAATTCAAATAATTAAGAAAAGAGTTTAAAAATACAATTTAGGAATCAAACCCCGAAGTGGGAGACAAGGATAGTTGGATGGTGATCGAAATTCCAAGTCGAATAATCAAAATGACTAATCTCTTGTTCTTCCTTTTTATAGATAAGATAAATGCGATAAAGAAAGGGTATTTTTCTTGTGCGAGTTTATAGACTATTCAATGAAATGTGAATGACGAGAATGAATTTCTAGCCATTGTTTGGAACTCATTAAAAATTACCTTATTAAAAACTTGAATATAACTTATCAAATTATAATGATTTTCCAACACAAGAATGTAGATAATTCAAAGTTGACATATGATTAAACTTGACTAATTAAAATAAGTATACTTCTTATTATTGTCAACTTGTTAATATTACAATGTAACATAATATTGAGGTTTCTTCTTTGCATCCGTGATCATTCTCTTGAAATGGATAACTTAAATCAACCTTTATGTTTTTCTCACTGCTTATTGCCTAGTTTCACTTCTTTTTATGAATTTAATTGTTGTTTTTTCAATTGATTTTTAGATTTGTTAAGTTACTAGATATGGCTTTTCGATTTTCAAATCGATCCCCTTCCATCCCTTTTTTTTTGGTCAGTTTGCCTTCCCAATATCAAGATCAATCATGATTTCCAAAGTAGGCCCATTTCCTTTGTTCAGTTGTTGAGCACCTTTTCGATCTCAAAATAGAACCTAATTTTCAAATTAGGGTTTGAATTATAAAAAGTTTTATTTCATGTTGTAACATATTTTAAAGTTAAAATTGAATGTTCTGAAGATATTGTCCCTTCATCCTTTACCTTACTTTTGAACATTACTCCAATTTTCAAATATAGTTAGTTGTCAAATCTCCTTGAAACCCATTGTTGAACATTTATTTCTCCTAGATTTCGAACTTGTTCAATGTCTTGCCAAAACATTTCCAAAGTTGTAATTCAAATTGGTATGATTCTTAATCAGAGCCTCCTTTTACTAGTTCACCTCTTACTTAGCTTTGATTTACTGGTTTGCTTGGAATTTGAAAATGAGGACCCCTTCACTAACCCACCCTCTCCCTTGTCTAGATGTTGTGATTGGACTCAATTTCCAAATCATGACCTCTCCTCAATACTTCACCTTTTTCCTTATCCTAATTTGAAAACATTGTGAATAACAATGATTTTATATCTTGTCAAGGTCATTGTTTATTTACTAATTCTACTTAAGAAATTTCATTCCATATTAAAACCTTTTTTACTATTTAGCAAAAATAATAAAATAAAATCAGTATTTTAAAGTCCTATCATTTTTCCGTGGTGTGGGGCATGAATTGCACTATTAAAAAACTCCATTATGTAAAGTCATTGGATCCCTGCCTTACCTTCTATGTCAGGTATGGAGAATCATAGTAGTAGCAATTGGATAACACAATCATGTATCACATAAATACGTTCTTCACTAATTATTTATCAAACCACTCGAAAATAAAATACTAACATTTTAACAATCATTAATTTTTTTTTTCAAAATAAAATAATCTATAAAAATAATAAACTTGGTTCAAAACTTCTATGATGCTATCCAAAACTAAGAAATAATTATACTAATAAACATTCCAAAAAATAATATAAAATTTTAAAACTTGCCATTATTAAAATAAACATAAATAAACATTTCATTGAAATAAATTTTCCATCATCACTTTTAAAAGAATACATCAATAACATATTCTCCGTTCATAAGTCTTGTAGAATACAAGTTATTCTCTTTGCCAAAATCCGAGTTATTCTTTTTTTTCTCATGAATCTTATTATCTAAAAGTTGAAATAGATTATTATAATTGGATAGAACTACCAAGATATTCCTTGGACCTTAAAAGTCAAAGGTTACAACAACTTTCTTATTTATTTAGATATCTTTTATTATCTTATTAATTCAATCTAAGGTTGAATTAGATATGATTATTTTAATTGAATAGAACTACCGAGATATTCCCCATTTTTAAAGTAGAAAGGTTACAATAACTATTTATAAAGTATAAGGGTTACAACAACTATCTATTTAATTTCTCTTACTTTCAATCCTATATAACAATGAAAACTATTTTTGTATTCAAAGGCTTTTTGGTTTTACACATCAAATAACTCTCTTTTAAAATAATACATATCCAAATAACATAAACATAATAAAAAAAAATCAAATAAATAACAAACCTCGAAAACTCTCACATCTTTGTTATTGTTTATTTATTTATTATATTTATAAAAAAATATGATACTAATTAATTTTAGTTACAAATTTGTCATCCAAATAAAATAAACATAATAAAAAAAAATCAAATAAATAACAAACCTCAAAAGCTCTCACATCTTTGTTATTGTTTATTTATTTATTATATTTATAAAAAAAATATGATACCAATTAATTTTAGTTACAAATTTGTGATTGTTTATTTATTTATTATATTTATCAAAAAAATATGATACTAATTAAATTTTATTGCAAATTAAGCAATACACATATAATCTTAAGATAAAGATTAACTAATTTTAATTACAAATTAAACAAGACACATATAATCTTAAAATAAGGATTAGCTACTATGTAGTTATTTAAAAAAAAAAAATTAGTAAATGGAACTGGAGTATCTTCGCCCTACTTCACAAATATCTTCAATTTACATAGAAGGGAGACAATCCATGATTAAAGCTCATCTGTTAGTTTTGTAAATATTTCATCATTATATATCTTAGTTGTCCAGAAATTCTAAATGTATTTCATCGTTTCCAATAAATTATTTACATCTATGAAAATGAGGGAAAATATAATAAAAAATTCAGATGCAAATAGATGAAAATGCAATATCTTCTACCAACGTGGAAGGGAGACATTTGATGATTAAAGTTCATCGCATCTCTTTTATTCCTCACTATATTTCGTCATTACCGATTTGTCGAGCTTCAACTCCAATTGTGAACGAATTCAACCATTTTAAAACAATCTTAAAATAGGTATATCAAGGATTTTTCCAAATCAAATATTGGTACAGATAATCTAAAGCTAAAGCTAGGGCTTGGGCTTGCTGGTTAATACAGAAAGTGCGTTAAACCAGTGAAGGCTACTTCTAAAGAAAATCCGTTCTTTTAAAAGGGTTATGTTCTTCCTAGCAAAAGGTTAACGTGCTTATGGAGGAAGTGTGTTAATCTAACAAGGAGGGACGACAATAGTACTGCAGAGTGAAAGCGTCGCATGTTAGTACAGGATGGAAGTATATAGCTGGAATTTATTAAACTCCAAAGCTTTTTTTCTCTCTAAATCGGCTCCATGAGGAATCTGTTACTTTTTCATCCTGATCCCAACTTTCACCCACCACGGCCTTACATTTTATTCCCGATTCCAATTTTTAACGACACCGGCGGAGAAAAAAGCAAAGCCACCTACGGTGTTTGGCCAGCCAACATGGTCTAAATAGACAAATAAATTAGGCACCGGGGCTGATATTTTCTGTAATCATGAGACTGTGATCTCATAATTACAGCCATGAAGCATTTCCTTTTGTTTAAAACATAAATCCTATAAATCAATTGATTTATATCCTGACCTTGTAATGACAATGACTAAGAAGACACAACCAGTAGACACAAATCATTAACAATTATCATATGTAATGTTTTCTGTTGCATTTATGCAGTCACAATATATACACAAGTAAGCAACACAAAAGGGTATATTAAATACCTCAAAGTAACTGCGATGGAGAAGCATATACCTTGCATGCCTAATTCCTATCCTGGAATGTTAGTTTTTATTTGCAGACTTACACTTATATTCGTTTGTCTCCACCCCCAAGATCTGGGAACTTTGCTGCAGGTTGGGCCAGAAAGCTGGGCTTCTCATCGCCGGCCATAATAACCATGGCTTTATCCTCCATATCTTCACTATGTAACACGCTTTTATTTCCACATGCTTGTTCACCAGTGTCTCCTCCGTTAGGACCAGATGACCTCATGAAGGGGATTGCCAGAATGATCAAAGCAATGGCTATAAGAATGAGCATGGAGCCAATTCCGAGAAATAGATAAGGCATAGGAGACCTCCAAGTTAAATCCGTGCCATTGATATTGGAACTGATATCCCTCATTGGCACACCTTCTCCCTCCATAACCTTTCTTCGTCTCAATAAGCAATTCCAACAACGAAGTATGTTATATATAACTTCAGCGATTTGCTTATAACTTAGCTATGTGCGAATTTCAAGCTGCCCAAACAAATTTTTAAGCTAGGGTTTTCGCTTTGGATTTAGAATAAACGCACGGATTGAGCATTACAAACTACTTTATCTTTTGTATTTATGCAAACAGCGGGGCCTACATGAATATAGATGGCTAAAGAATTGACGGACATTAAGTATGATATGATGTAGGTTGCTTTTTTCGTCTGTTGAAATTATTAGATGCCAAAAGTCGTGACACAGCAAAGTTGTCTCTTCCTCTTTTCTCCGCGTCTCACAGGATGAATTGTTTTCTGTCAGCTACAATGATGTGGACAGCAATGGTGTATTTCACGGGCGTTGGACTTCTCGCGCCGAAATTTGGTGGAACAAATGCCCATATCGTTGTTGCTTAGAGAATATGGATTTCTGAAAAATGGATAGACATCAAGTATGACATGATGTGGGATGCTTTTTTTCATCAGTTGAAGTTAGTAGATGCGAGCAATCTGCCAACATAAATGTCTATTCTTCTTTTCTGCTCGTCTCAGAAGATGAGTTGTTTTTTGTCAGCTACGATGATGTGAACATTAATGGTGTATTTCACGGGCGGTTTACTTCTCCCACCGAGATTTGGTGGAAGAGATGGCCTTTGCCAATGGTATATCGCAACTCGGTTGGCAAAATGACGAAAAAGACACCCATCTCCTCTGGTTTTCTTTGCACCTTACACGTAAACATCGTCATTTTTTTAAAGTATAACTTGTTCGTCACGATAACCTCTATGGCCCTCCCAACTTCACATCTCAACCAGTACGGATCATATCATTAAAAAAGTGCATAGGACTCAACGTGACATTCGTAAGCAATGTGTCACCACGGCCATAACGTTACAAAAAGTAAATGTTGTTGAATATCACATTTTTCTCTAACATGGCTGAGTTACCTTAAAAAAAATTGATGTATGAGAATCGCTAAGCCTCTATCCTTCTAGTCTTTTTTCATCGGGGATTTGAACGTGGATGGAGAGCAAGCAACCATTACCTAGAATTTTTTAATAAAAAATGGTTGAAGAATTATCTGCAGCGAATAAAAATCATTGTGCGCTAATAAAAAGATTCTAAATGGTTAGACATCAATTTTACTAAATGTGTCTCAGTCTTTGCCTATTACCTTGTCTTCTTATTTCGGAAAAAAATGAGTTCTTAGCCAACCAAGAACGCTAGTATCTCATGCTAGTCAAAAGACTATAACTAAGGCATCACTTCTCCTTCAACACTCTACCTTAGACCCATACATGAATCTAAGAACAAAATTTTAGAGTCATAGCAAGGACCAAATTCCTAATAATGATATGTCTTAGAAGGGTGTTAATCATTCTTTTTATTTTTTGAATTAAGCTTTCAGTTTTATTTAGATTAAAAAATAAAATAATAATGATTACATTTAAATAGAAAAGAGGTTGGGTCTTCCGTTATTAACTTATCTTCTTATGTTCAAGGAAGATGAACCCCTAGCTAATTGGAAGCACTTTTAGGTCATACTCTAGGACCAAAAGGTGGTTTCATCCTATCACATGTTTCACGAAGAAAGTTAGTTTCTCAGGTTAGTCATCATTGAGGCTCTAACAGAGGAGTCATGTGCTTTCCTTAAGCACACTACCTTAGACTTATCCATGAATCTAAGAGATTGTCATAAACCACGCCAATGCCTAAGACCATAGTTGTTAGGGACCTAACCCCTCACGTAGATATGTAATAAAGATCGACATTAGTTAATAAGGCCTAAATATATTTTCCATTTAATAAAGGTTGAGATTAGTTAGTAAGACTTATTTAATAATTTTGAACAAGTCAGTTTAAGAAGACTTAATAGAAGCTTCCCCTTCTACAAAGATCTTCCTCTAGAATGTTCTTTACAAGATAGAATTAGTATGTAACATCCCACTCTGGGGCACTGAGCGAACTTATTTTTTGAGGACACTTGCACGCAAGTGATCCGGATTATTATGCTATTGAAACTTTTGATTTTGAATATGAGGCGTTATGGGATGATGACATGTTGTTTTACCGCCTCGACATAGACAGGTGCTATTGACTTGGTTTTACTGAGTGTGCAGGATTTTGGACCTCGAGGATGCAGAGGCATCGATGGAACCCCTTGGACTCCGGATCAAGTCAGGGAGTGTACCATTGGGGTTTGATTCTATTACTGTTATATTAGTGCATCTGATTAGATGACATGATATGGATATATTCTGACATGATTCGTTGATGATGCAGGCTGACGATAACTTGCCGACCAGACTCACATATGGAGTAAAGGGGTCACGCACAACTACCAGAGATGTTGAGGGAGAGGTGTGGAAAACATCCCTGCCACAGCATCCTAACACTCACGTCGTAGCTCAAATTGTAGGTTAACGATTACCTAGTTCAAGAGGACCCACGATGTCGTGAGGGCAGACTGCGAAAGTCGCTCACGATGATTCTAAGGGGCGTGCAATAAGGTGGGGGTCTTATTCCTTAGAGGCCCTTGTCTTCCACAAGTTTACCTGGCGAAGTATTGATTCCAGGGGTTTTTTATGTCTACCAAGTTAGTCAATAGGTGAGTGGCACCCTTGGAGCACGTAGTGCGTCCTGAATGGCATGTCGCATTGTTTTGATAAATGAACGAACCTAGTCGGCCTTAGGATGAACATTGTGATAAGAATTTAAAAG
>JASDQU010169676.1:21452-31606 GCA_032191745.1 Picea mariana | reverse complement strand
CATGCTTTCCTAGTTAGTGTTTCAATGCTTTCTTAGATTAGTTTGATTTCAGCAACATAGATTAGATTAGATTAGTTCTACTTCAGTCCTACACAAACAGTGCACGTGCTTCGTCAGTTTACGTACCCCGGGTTGACAATTAAATAGTTGGGCAAGTACTACAACGTTATTATAATGACATATATTTCGCCTAAAAACATCCACGAGGCAATGAATTTTTTTTTATTATGTTCAATGGAGAATTACAAAACCCAACATGTACATCCATGCAACCCCTCAACCCTATGCATGTATCAACCTATATGGCTTACAACAATTAGATACAATAAATGTGCCTCTAACCAAACATACATGTTTAGTTGATTTCTCTCAACTGAAGGATAAATGTTAAGATCTGAAAACCGCCCACATTCCATGTTTTGAAATTCATTGGAACCGTTCAACAAGCATAACCCCAGACTAGCCGTTTTGGGATGCCACTTGGATGAAATTGAGCATTCAAATTATGTGGAGACAAATGTGAAATTAATCCAATCTCCTAGGATCAATTCCATTTATGCCCCTACAAAAGACAAATTCATTATCGATCTGATGGAAGGTGGTTTAGGGTTGAGCTCCATTTAAGGAAGTTCTCAAGAGCATCAAGGAATCAACTTCATCAGATAATTTCTTACATGTGACCTAATGAGTGGAATTTCCCCCTCTACCACTAGATCTTCAATTGGAAGCATAGGTTGAGGAGGGATGGGGATTCAAATAGAAAAAAGGAAGTGTATCAAGAAGAAGGCCCAGGTAATAAATGTACTCAATGGAGATAGTGTAAGGCTCAGTGAAATCATGGATTTCGGAAAAATCTTCACTAGTCAGCAGGTTCCCTAACCGCAAAATGGGACTAGCTTCCCTAAAAAATTGGATAGAGGATAACTTTGGTGCGCTTCTGGGATACATACCGCGAAGCATGATTTTGGTAAGAGGATGGATTTCTTGTTTATTTAGGACCCCATGGGATGTAGACAAAATCGTTCAAAAATGATGGAAATGGGGGCCTCATACCCTATTCCTAAAAAAGTGGCAGTTGGAATTCGATATTCATTCAGTGCAAATAGAATACACTCATGTATGGATTAGAATGCTAGGATTACCTATGCTTATCTGGTTCAAGGATGCTTTGAGATAAATTAGCAACACCTTATGACCTTTATATGAAGTTAACAACTCCTTTTGGGAAGCTGGATATATGGGGTTGGCCAGAATACCCGTAGGCCTTGACCTAACCAAAGGCCTAGTTGATTCCATAACTATAAAAAAATGACCCATGTGATTTTTCACCAGGATCTAAACTATGAAGGGGTATTTTTTAAGTGTGGAAGGTGACAAAAGTATGGCCACTTGGTCAAGGAATGTGCCCTTCACTTCTACAGAAAATAATGGGGATGTAAACCTTCTCTGATTGTCAAAGAATCAATTCCTATGGATAAATAATCAACTCCTTCAGCTACACAATAGGTTTCCCTATAAGGAAACCCTTTAGTTTATAATTTTCCAGTTAAAAGGAGAATAGTGGAACAATAAGTTTCTCCTAGCAAGATCCCTCAGCCAGAAAGGGAGAACTCTTGTGCATCAGGTAAGAATTCCTCATCCCCCACTTCTCCTACATATTCCACTGGTATACTTCAATTTTTCTCTTAGAAAGCTATTGTAGAGGATAAAACTAAAATATTTCACAAGGATTTTCTCTCCAACCTATCAGGATTATCAATTCCCCATCCTTATTTATTAATACAATTGGACGTGATGGGAGAATTCCCTAACACCTCTTTGCAACCCCTTGAGCTCATCCCCCCACCTTCGATAAACCCATTGGTTAAGTTCTCCATGGAAGAATTTTCCTCCTCAAAGGGCACAAAATATAATATGATACCCCATCACAAGGACTCATGAATCTATGATGGATGTTTTAAAGGTGGCCTCAGATACCTGAAAGATAAAAACCACAAACCTATAAATATATGCAAGAAATATTACTTTTCCATGGCTCAAAATAATGCAAATTCAAAGGTTAAGTGTGGAAGACAACAATCTCTTCTTGGTTCCCTTAGAGAGAATTCCCCTAAGGAAGGTTCAAAATGTTCCTCCTCTCCCTAAACTATAGAGAGCTTGCTAATCCCTCCAAAAAATTGGCCCTTAGGAGGTTAGTTAACACTCATAAGTGAGATGTCATACTCTTGCAAGAGATCATGACAGACGAAGGAACTACAATTCAATACCTTACTAAGATGTTTAAAGGATGGGAATTAAACTTTGTGGATACCCTATGCCTCTTAGGTGGGTTGGTTACAAGATGGAATACAAATGTTTTTCCTCTCTCTAACTCATGGGATTTTGACTCTTGATTGGATTTCTCCCTTGCTTCTATAAACCAATGGAAACAATTCATCTGCTTGAATATCTATGGGCCCTATGAAGACTGACATTATTGTTGGAAATTCCTCTTTTTAAATTCTTGGTTCCAACAAGGGATGATAATAATGGGAGGATATTTTAATTTTACACTTGGCTCCTCTGATATCTGGGGACTAGTGGACCAACCAGATGCTCTCTAATACTTCTTTATTAGAATCTTAGTGTTGGAATATTGGTTGTTGTCATTGATGTCAACCATAGTCATTGGTTTTGGACCACAATATTGATGAAGGTATTTGGACATGAAGGGAAATGTACATGTAGACACAACACACATGGGTTGATAGTATACATCATGTTGTTTCTGGTGGTAGGTGGCACATCACGTGGATCCTCATGGTTGAGGAGAAATGAATTTTTGAAGAAGACAAAGTGAATTGAAGAAGGAAGTACATGTCGGCCCTGAAGATAATTAAAGAAAAGAATTACAAAATAAGAAAGTGTTAGGTCAGCCCTAATGTTAAAAGGAAGTGACATAAAGGGTATAAATACATATCATTATACATTTTTTTATATACACAAGTCAAATTTCATAGGAAATCTGAAGTAAAGAAGGCCAGATTTCAAGGGAGGATGAAGTCTTTTGGTGATGTGTTCTAAGGTATGTTATTTACAGGTCATCTTACCATTTTCGCTATAAAAATTTTTCTAGAATTATTTAGATGGTGAAATTGATATGGTATTTAGAAGAGATATCTAGGTACCCATGGTAACAAATTCATATCTTTATTCACTATAATTGTGGATATACACTCTGTGGAATATAGCGTTTTTTACTAGTCCTGAAGCTAGTCAATAAATGGGTGTTCTAGGTAAAATAATCATAACTTATTCATAGAGAATCCAAATGAAGTGAGACAAATTTCATTGGAAATTGTATTGGATTTAGCATATTGAGTGCAAGTTTCAAAATCTGATGTTAAATATTGAGAGCGGGGCATTCTGTACAAGTTCGCTCTCCTAAATAAACCAGAATTGAATAAGGTCTACCATTCTCTCTATAACTTTTTTTTGGGGAGGATTCAAGGAGTGAAACTTGGAGGAGTTTCAGAGGATACATTGAGTAATATTATCTATAGGATTAGATTATTCCAAGAATTGAAGAATTTCATAAGTTGAAGAAGTCTCAGGAAGCATTATCAGTTTCTATCTGATGGTTGGTTGATGGTGATGATTTAATGTAAAGTTTTATTATCTCTCATATATTATTAGGTGGAAGGAAGGGGGAAGTATGGAGAGGTAAACCATATCATGATATTGGAGGATTGTATCTTCATATTGGATTTTTATCCCTCCCTTTATATTTGGAAGATGTAGCTACCTTTGGTAGTCATTACTTCCCTTGAACAATAACTATTGATTATTTCTCATATATTGTGCATGGTGTATTGTGGTGTATTCGTGTAACTCTTATACTATTGTTCATTGCTCATTGGATATAATTGAATGGTTTAAGTATAAGTTGAATTTTTTTTTAAATTGTACTTGATACTGATTCACCCCCCTCTCAATATCAACAATTGGTATAAGAGCAGGTTACCTTCAGTATATTTTAACCACTGGAAGGAAGATCCTAAGCAGAAATAGAAGACAACATTCCAAATGGGATTCCGCCATTTGTTGGAATAAATTTTGAATACTGGAGTAATATAATGGAAACTTACTTGAAATCTCTTGGGGCAGATGTTTGGTTCTCAATTGCTTCAGGATACAATGCTTTGAAGAAACCAAAGACTGCAGCTCAGAAGGAAGAAAAAAGGAATAAAGAATTGGTAATAGATACCATCCTGGGTGGATTGACAGATTCAGTGAAATCCAACGTGGGATCATGTGCATCAGAAAAATATGTTTGGGACAATCTACAAGACCTTTATGTGAGGAACGAAGCAGACGAAGAAGAATAAGTTGAAGCAAATTTCAACATCTCAGATTTCAAAGAAGAAAATAGAGGTCATTTCTTTTTCTTTAATCGTGAAGGAGTAGGACATGTTAAATTTGAATGTCCTCATCCAAGGATTGAAAGAGATGACACTGAAAAAGAAAAGTCCAATGAAGAAGAAGAAAATCATGAATTAGAAATGATTCAACAAGAATATGAGAATCTTAAAAAATTGAAGCATGTTGAGATTGAAAATAGCAAGCTCAAAGACACACATAGAAAACTAATAAGTGAATTGGGTACTTGTGAAAAGATAGTTGTAAGCTTGAAGAAACAATTAGAAGACTTTGAGAAACTAAGAGAATAAACTACTTCCTTGAAAACTCTACTCGAAAAAGCAAGAAGAATAGGAGAAGTAAGGAAGCTCCAAATGATGAAGAAAGAAGAAGATTGTGAGAAACTTGAACAAGAAGTTGTCTCATTGAGGAATATATTAAGAAACTCTAAAGTGCCAGTAGAATTAACACATCTTGGATGCATGGGTGAAACTTCATACAAATAAGATGCAAATGCCAACAAGAAGGTTGAAGAAAGAGCTACACAGAGAGTTGATGAGAAGTGGACCAGGATACCAGAAAGAAGGAATGATTACAAAAGAGATGAATATCCAAGAAGACCTCCTACCTCTAGGAATCAAAGAAGCTTCAATCAGTATGAAGGAAAATATAGAAGAGTAGATCATGAACCCAGATGGACTACATCACAAAGAAGGTCACTTACTCCCAGGTATAAAAATTTCTTTCTTGGTCATTGTTATACTTACAAAAAAATTGGACATAAGGCAATTGATTGCAGAATCAATGAAAGGAACAACTATGCAAGAAACATAAATGGTGTAAATAGAAGATATGGA
Organism: Picea mariana; assembly: GCA_032191745.1. NCBI lineage: Eukaryota > Viridiplantae > Streptophyta > Pinopsida > Pinales > Pinaceae > Picea > Picea mariana. The sequence goes on along the minus strand of JASDQU010169676.1, from coordinate 26,351 downwards.
AATAATCGTGGATTTGTCAACAAAAGTTATAATTCATTTTCCCCATTGATGGACAAAAATATTGTATGCTACAGATGTAATTATCTTGGTCACAAAGCACGAGATTGCAGATATATGAATGATGATGTCCCTATGCCAACCACAGTATGGAGAAGGAAAGAGATTCCAAAAAAAGAATATTGTCGAATAGCATTGACCGCTAAAGAATGTAAAAATATGAATGGTACATACACAGTGGATGTTCTTCACACATGATCGGGGATGAAGACAAATTCATCATCTTGAAGAGAAAGGGTGGCAATGTTGAATTTGGAGATGACTCATCTTCCAGAATAATTGGAAAAGGTGTAGTAGAGCTTGGAAGAAAAAATGTAAAAGAAAAGAATGTCCTATTGGTTGAAGACTTGAAGCATAATCTACTCAGTGTTAGTAAAATGTGTGATCAAGGATATACTCTCACGTTTGACTCACAAAGGTGAAAAAGAAAAGAAGAAGGTTTAAGAAGATTGGTTGCAACTGCAACAAGAAGACCAAGTAACATATACTTCCTAAATTCACAAAAAATATCCAAGGAAGAAAGAGACCATAAAAATGAGGTGTTATTAAGTGTTATATGTTCAGGGGGAGCAGCCCCAAAGAAGAGAGTTACCTTTTTCCATTAAACTCAAGGGGAGCATCCCTACCCTTTTCCATTGATGTCAAAGGGGGATCATGAGTGCTTCCATCAATGACAAAGGGGGGGATTATTTGAGGATTGGTTGTTGTCATTGATGTCAACCCTAGTCATTGGTTTTGGACCACAAGATTGATTAAGGTATTTGGACATGAAGGACAGTGCACATGATGACACAACACACATGGATGGATATTATACATCATGTTTTTTATGGTGGTAGGTGGCACTTCATGCGAATCCTCATGGTTTAGGAGAAATGAATTTTTGAAGATGACAAAGTTAATTGAAGAAGGAAGTACATGCCGACCCTGAAGATAATTAAAGAAAAGAATTACAAAATAAGAAAGTGTCAGGTTGGCCCTAATGTTAAAAGGAAGTGACATAAGGGTATAAATATATATCATTATACATTCATTTTATATACACAAGTCAAATTTCAGAGGAAATCTGAAGTAAAGAAGGTCGGATTTCAAGGGAGGATGAAGTCTTTTGGTGATGTGTTCTAAGGTATGTTATTTACAGGTGATCTTACCATTTTTGCTATAACCTTTTTTCTAGAATGATTCAGATGGTGAAATTGATATGGTATTGAGAAGACATATCTAGGTACCTATGGTAACAAATTCATCTATTTATTCACTATAATTGTGGAGATACACTCTATGGAAGATAGGGTTTTGACTAGTCCTGAAGCTAGTCAATAAACAAGTGTTTTGGGTAAAACAATCATAACTTCTTCATAGAGAATCAAAATTAAGTGAGGAAAATTTCATTGGAAATAGTATGGGCTATAGTTTCTTTTGTGTGAGTGTCAGAATCTGATGTTAAATATTGAGCGCGGGGCATTTTGTACAAGTTCTCTCTCCTGAATAAACCAGAATTGAATAAGGTCTACCATTCTCTCTATAACTTATTTTTGGGGAGGATTAAAGGAGTTTCAGGGAATACATTGAGTAATATTATCTATAGGATCAGAGTATTCGAATAATTGAAGAATTGTAGAAGTTGAAGAATTCTTAGGAAGCATTATCAGGTTCTATGTGATGGTTGGTTGATGGTGATGATTTAATGTAAAGTTTTATTATCTCTCATATATTCTTAGGTGGAAGGAAGGGGAAAGGATGGAGAGGTAAAACCTCTCTTTATATTGGAGGATTGTATCTTCCTATTGGAAGTTTATCTCTCCCTTTATATTTGGAAGTTGTAGCTACCTTTGGAAGTCATTACTTCCCTTGAACAATAACTATTGATTATTTCTCATATATTGTGCATGGTGTATTGTGGTGTATTGGTGTAACTCTTATATTATTGTTCATTGCTCATTGGATATAATTGAATAGTTTAAGTATAAGTTGAAAGGGTTTTCAAATTGTACTTGATACTGATTCACCCCCCTCTTAGTATCAACACTTAGAGCATCTTGGGCTACTATACATTGAGTTAGACAAGCTTACCCCCACTTGGATTAGATGAAGAACATGGGAGGCTCGAATAGCCAAATGACTTGAAAATTTCCTAGTTTCAGAAGATGTCATGCCCGACTCGCTCATAATTAGGCAATGGGTGTCAACAGAAGGGGAATCTGACTACAACCTTGTTATGATGGAAGTGGCCCGTGTTGTTGTAAAATCCCCTAATCCTTTCAAATTAAATCGAGAATGGATAAAAAATGATGACTTCATTCAAATTCTCAAGAATTCATGGGTCATGTAATACAACTCACTTTAAGAATTTGTAGCCATTCAATTCCAAGAAAACCTATGAATAGATAAAAAATTGGCTATTAAATTATCTAAAGACAAACGAGACAAATATGAAATGATCCTTAGGGAGGTAGAGGATTCCATCACTTCTAGTCTCTCTTCAAAAGGATTTGGATTTATTTCATATGCACAGAAGGAGGAACTCTGCGACATGGAAAATAAAAGAAGTTATTAATGGAAAAACAAAAGGAATGATGCTTAAAAAACAAAGTGGTATGGTTGGAATTCGAGGATGAAAACATGAAATTCTTTCATCAATGTACAAACAGTAGGAAAAATTCCAACTCTTTCAAGAAAATAGACATAGGAGATGGGCCCTGGGATGAAAAATTTAGGGACATTGCTTCAGAGGGGTCTCCCACTTCCAAAATATTTTCAAAAAGGAAAATAGAGCGATAATTGATTCCATACTTACAATTTACAATTACTTTCCCAGATTCATTGATCATGAATATAATCATCAACTCATGGTAGAGGTAGTGAAACAATAACTACTTAGAATCCTTCACAACTTCTAGAAGGACAAGAGCCCGGGCCCAAATGGGATACCCATATAATTCTTTATCAGTTATTATTAATTCATTTAATCATATTTATGTAGGGTAGTGAAAGAAACTCATATTACAGGGAAGGTTCTGTTTTCCTTTAACACTACTTTTATTGCACTTATACCAAAGATGGAAAATCCCATAGGTTTAGGGAACTTATAGCCTATTTCACTCTTTAAAAATATCTATAACATCATCTCCAAAATCATCTCTGGAATGATCAAAGAAACCCTCTCTAAGTAAGTCTCTTTGGAGTAGTTTGGCTTCCTTGAAGGGCACCAAATACATGAGGCAATTGGTGTCACCCAGGAAGGGATACACTTGGTAAAAAAAGGAATATGAAGGCCATGACAACAAAAAATGACTTGTTCAAGGAATTCAACAGGTTCAACTGACTCTTCTTTCGACTCATTTTAATACACCTGGGATTTAGTCTAGAATCTGTGGCCTAGGTTAAGGCTTACATCAGCGCCGTGACATTCACAATATTAACCGATGGATCAGCCTCACCATTTTTCAATTCTAAAAAAGGAATTCACCAAGGGTGCCCTCTATCCACCCTACTATACCTTCTAGTAGTAGAAGGATTAAGTAGATATAGCAATACAACTACAACAAACGACACTTTAAAAGGTATCCTAATTGGAAATCAATGTTATGTTCTCATTTACTTTTTGTCGATGACATCTTAGTTTTATATGATGGCTAAAAGTATATGATGGATAAGAAAAAATATATCCTTGACCTATTCTATACTTCCATTGAAAGGGCTACAAACTCCTCCAAGTGCTTGAAAATAAGATAGGGTCTCTTTTAGCATGAAAATATCTACCTTTCCCAAACTTTTCCCTTCTTGACCTTGGCCTTTGAGGATGGCCTCAAGTATTTGGGTTTCCACTTAAAGGAAAACATGTGCCATGAGGGAGATTGGAAATGGATTATAGGAAATATTGATTTTTTTTTAAATCCATGGTGTGATAGATGGCTATCTCATTGTGGTCATCTTGTGCTCATAAAATATGTCCTTGAGTCCATTCCAGTGTATTGGATGTCTCTAGCTTGGATCCCAAAAGGGATCCTCGACAAGATTCACCAACTCTGCTACTTATTCATATGGGAAAGGAACCATGAGAATAAAGGAATGGAATTGGTCTCTTAGAGAAACCTAGCCATCCCTAAAAATCAAGGAGGCTAGGGCCTCAAAAATATTTTACTTTCTTCCAAAGCCCTAGTAGCAAAGAATGTTTGGAGAATCATATAGGGAAAGGATTTTTGGAAAAAAATAATTAAGGGAAAATATCTCTTCCATATCTCTATTGAATACTAGATCCACACCCCAAATAAGAAAATTCAGTCCTCTTCCATGATCTGAAAATCCACCATTGCAGTGTTCCCCCTAATTGGAAACTAGTTGATCTAGAGGATTGGAAAAGGAGAGAAGGTATAGTTAGGTCTCGACCCCTAGGTGGAAACTAAATACCATCATATTCTACCCATACCTCTCATCCTTGACCTTGGATCAAAATTTTATTTTACTATTCATCAAATTGTGGTAGGGCAAGATTTGAATTCTAGTAAACAACAATGGATTACCTAGAGAGACTTGGACCTAAACAAAGAATATGCAACAATCTGGAGCTCTTACACTAAGTGTCTCTAGAAGTGAAATGTATACATCAAAGAAGAAGTAGATGAACTCCTTCATAAACAATTTTTTATTTTATCCTCCTCTGCCCATTCACCAAGCAAGTTTGGAGAGAAGTCAAAGGACTTATTGGTTTGAATGCAAAATGGAAAGGAGAGTCAATTAAAGAAAACTTAAGAAAATTCACAATGACAAAGAGACAAAAAAAATTCAAATCTCTACTCCTCACTATAGCATGGAGTGTCTAGATTGCAAGGAATGAATTTT
>JASDQU010169675.1:2832-15882 GCA_032191745.1 Picea mariana | reverse complement strand
TGTCTAGAATCCTCAGTGATTTTGACTTCTGTCTGAACTCACAGCAGAGTTCTTCTTCAATGCAACCTGTGCATATGCTCAAGTCCCTCCTGGCAGAGTTGTACATAACTCCTCAAGGATCCTGTCTTCTTATGAACTCACAGCAGAGTTCTTTTGTGCACTCTTGCACCTGCTCAATGCCCACTTGGCAGAGCTTTACAGAACTCCTCAGAGATTCTGTCTACAACTGTGTCTCTCATACACAGCCTTACTTCCAAGGTATTCAACAACCTTGAGGTCTTCCTTTGAGCTAATGATTTCAGCTACTATGCCCTCCTGGCACGCCTTTGTTTGAACCCACAAAATTTAGAAATGCACCCTCTGTGCATGGCTATCAGAACCCGCAACGTTATGTCACACCCTCCTGGTGTGAAGCTTCAAAGACCTCTAACCCTGAAATCAAACAACCCCTGCAAATGCATACCTAACATACATCTACAACATATAAAGAACACACATAGACATTCATTCAACACATAAATACTTGCAAGAAAAACTGCTTCTGTTTGTATTAATAAAAATTGCCTCTTTACAATGTGTTTGAGCTCGGACTTGTAACAAGGTATCAACTCTTCTCTAATCTCTCTGCATGCTACTTTGCTACCACTACTCTCTGATAATACAAAGAATGTCTCTCGATCTTTTACATGAGGGGAGTCTTTGAGCTCTTCCCTCCAAACTCACCTACCCTATTCAATTACATTGGATGGGCTGTCTAGTCCAGAATCGGATCTAGATTTCAGCCTTACAAAAATTCAAGGCTCCCTACAGCTATCGCTGTGCAAAGCAGGGCTTTACGGCTCAACAACCTTACATTCATTTAATTACATTCAAATTCAAATTTTGAAATGAGGCTGCACCTCTTCATCCTTGAATACGTGCACTGACGTGGGCTGGCTGATGTGGAGAGATGCTCCTGCATCAAACATTATGGACAGTTCTTGCTTTGCCATTTTTATGGAGACAATATCTGTATTTGTGGTTCCCTTTACATCCCCAACACTGAATGGGTGTCTATCTCTACCTTTGTTCCCCCACTTTAGTCATTCTCGGCTCTCTAAACGATGGATGTCCTTGAGGACTATTTCTGAAAAGGGGAGGTTTGTTTCCCTTCTGCCTCTGTTCCTTCTTAAACTTTCTCTGGTCATCCCAAGCCTTCCGAAAAGGAGGCTTTTCTCTTTTTTGTTCATATAAGCTTTTATCCCTTCTTATTGTTTCTTCCATAGTCTTAGGATCATCATACTGAATCTTATCACCAATGGCAGGTGGCAATCCACTCAGATACCTCTGAATCTTGACAGCCTCATCTTTGATGAATGGAACATACTCTAGTAGTTCCAAGAAACTTCGTTCGTATTCATCAATGGTCATGTTGCCTAGCTTGATTTCAAAGAAATCCTTCATCTTTCTATCATAGTATCTTTTAGTCAGGTATTTCTTCTCGAAATATCCCTTGAACTCCTTCCAAGTGACATCCTTCTCTCTGATGTGTTGCACCTGCACAAACTGATCCCTCCACATGGATGCTTTTCCTTCCAATTGATACATCACAATTCTTCCTTCTGCATGAGTGGAATAATTCTGCAGTTGGAAATATTTCCTCAAGCCAAGCAACCATGTTTTAGCATCTTCCTCCTTCTTATGTTCTCCATCGAACGTTGGAGGCTTGATATTGTTTATCTCTCCCTTCAATTCATCCACTCCAGATCTTCAGTGTTTCCTGGTAGGGGACGGGCTTGAACTACTATGTGCTTCCCTACTGGAATGCTTTGGGGAGCGACAATGATGTTTGCTACCACTCCTCGATCTTGTTTTTCTCTCAGGGGTCCTACAACTCCCTATTTTACTTGTGTCACTCTCCTTTTCCAATTTCCTTTCTATTCTTTCCAGGCTCTTCAACATCTTTAAGTTGAATTCACCCTGCCTATCCCTGACTTTCATGAGCTTTTAGCTATCATCTCAGTGAACCTAGGCATCTCTCTGCAATCCTTCGATGATTTTCATTATATGTCCTTCCTTATCCAATTCTCTTATGTGCCCATTGGAATTCGATCCTTCGACTCCCAAGTTGACATCCTTTCCTACTCTTTCATCCTCAGTTTCGAAGACAATCTGCACCTCTTCCAATTCTATACTCGGCTATCCTGACACTTGTTGAACTCTGCACACACAACGTCTAGTCAACCGAAGTTTGTCAGGCCTTAAACCCTTAATAAAAACCACAACATTCATTAACCAATGTGAATAAGAAAGATGTTTCAAATTCACTAAGTTTTCTGAGCCCTGCTTGGCTCTGCAAATTTTTGGGACATCAAGACTTCGGTTTTCGGGGTTTTTGTCCATGAGGATCCAATAGTTAAATCCTCAATAGTTCTTATGTCCTTCGAAAATTTCAGGATTTTGGAACTTCGGTGTTTCGGGTTTCGGGGTTTTTGGTCTCTGAAGGTTCTCTCACTCGCTTCCCTCTTCAACTCCCAACTCCCAAACTTCCAATCTCTCTTCTCCTGGGCCCACAACACAGCTGTCGCCAAACTCGGTAGGGATTTCGGGACTCGACACTTCGGGTTTTTAGGACTTCGGTACCCGGGAGTTCAAGATGTAGTGACTCCCAACCCCATGTCACTCCAACTCCCGAATTCTGAAATTTTGATTTACTTTACTCTCCGAGCCGATAGCACAGCTATCGCCCCTAATCACGCTGGTGCATGGTACATTCAAGAGGGTCCACGTCACCTTCGGTGATGTCATCAGGTCCCACCATACTCGCTTGTCTTCTCGACTCACTAGCATGTGGTACACACCCATGTGTCCACATCCATTTCAAGTCAATCCAATGGTTAGACTTCTCTCAAATCTACGACGCAAATCTTTTCAGGGTTTCGAGGTTTCGAGCATCGGGAGTTCGTGCATCAACACATGTCGAACTTTCATTTGCCAAAATTCTGAAACTACTGTCTACTCTTCCACTTGATCAAATGGTCAAGTTCCTCTCTTACAATCTATGGTGTAGATTGTTTTGGAATTTTGGGTTTCGTTATTTTGCAACTTGTGAAAGCAATGTTCTTCCCCTTTGGTTTACTGGGTGCTAAAACGTTGTCCAGCAGCCACGTGCCCCCCGATGGATGGTCCCGACGAATTTGGGATTTCACGTATCGCGATTTCTACGTTCCTCTGCAACTCGAAAGGGTTTTTAAACCTTGTGCACGTTTTCTAGATCTGACGATCATGAGGGTTCTCCTTTTCCCCGAACAGATCCTATGGCTCCAACACTTCTGGTGTGGAGTCCTCTCTCCGTGTGGCCAGATGCGACCCTAGTTGTGGTTTCATAACACCTCTACACCTTTTGAGCTTTGTAATACGGTCAAGTAACTCCTTGACACTCAAGAGCATTCAAAGGTCTGAAATTGGTTCTCCAGACACAATTTCTCCTCAAACCCTCGGTCCAAAGACCACTGAACTAGGCCATCTAGGTTCAGCATCGAAACCTTGGCTCTGATACCAAACTGTAACACTCTTTCATACTGTAATTCTCTGATACCAAACTGTAACGTCCCTGTGCCAGGCCGTCATCCAACCCACTAGCCAAGAAGATGCTACTTTGTGGAACAACATCATTTTATACTTAATTAATAACATGCATTTAAAATAGGTTAAACAAATTTAAACTCGGAGTTAGCACAAAATTGTTGCTGACATAAATAATCCATGGAATTAACATTAATTCATATGCACAGCAGAATACATGATAAATATAAATACAGAGACATGCAAAACATAATTAAAACATCATCTGGTACTTATATTTAAAACGGTGGTAATTTCACCAACCACGTGCAGGCCTTCCATGAACCTCCCAGCCTTAGACCACACTGCTCATCAAGCTTTGCAGTGGGTCACCCTCGAGCTGGGACTAAGCTCCACCCCAAGGTAAGGAATCCTAGGCTACGCTGGGGTTACAAGGAAAACAACACAGGATGACTGGAAGGATTCTTCCCAGGATAACATCTTATGCCCACTACTCCCGGACTCTCATTCCCCACATGTCTGTTCCGCCCGGGAGTATACACCTTCACAAGCACAGTCCATCGGTGCTACACCTCCCTCTCTGGGTCTCGACAACAGGTCGGATCAGGAAGTCTCAGAGCCCGAAGCTAGTGCTCGAAACTCTCTAGAAGCAACCACTTCCCAACAAACTCCCTCACCTAGAGAGAGTTTCTCACATGCCTAACAACCTACCTCTTCCAACAAAAATCACCTCCCTCACCTGGAGAGAGATTACACACAGGATAAGCAAGAACTCACATTGGTCAGTAAGCCACGCGCAGTCCAGCACTGCGTGGCCACAACAGCCAACTGGGAAAACAGACACGGGCTTCCCAAACAGGCTCAACAATCACGAAATAGACTCATGGATTTGGTTTCGAGATTGCACAAGGTGTATAGAGATCCCACGCAGAGGCTCAAACTATTCCAGCAAGGAATGTACCAGCTTCCTTAGGAATCAACACAGGCTTTCGGCTTTCAAGGATGCACGAGGTCTCTTACATAGGTCGGATGGGTTCACGCTCAAACGATCGCGTAGAATGAAGGAGGCCCCCCCCCACCATGGCTCATCTCAGTCATTTTATTTGCATGGGCTTGGGTTGACACTTGTCACCCGTGAAGCTACATGATTCCATCAGCGTGCGTTCCTCCCACCATTTGGAAGTCACATGTCATTCCAAAAGAACTTAGGATAAAAACATATTACTCACATGATCTTTTTGGAATAATATTAAAATATTATTCCCAAGGACTTAAGCCCCTATGCTTAACCCCTAGGCCCAACACTTAGCCCCTCTTCCCACCTTTCAGCCCCTAATCCCTTACCCACTCTATGGAAGCTTAGTCCCCCATCACTCATTCATCGTGGTTGGTCTACACGCGACAGTGTTTATATTTTATTAATGTTCTGCATTGATACATGTACAAAATCAGGCTCTTGGCCTTCAACCCTTAGGCTCTCTGCCCTAATAATCACATAAGCCCACCAACTTATAAAAACTTGGCTCACCAGCCTATAAAACATATTTACAATTCATTTCATAACCAAGATTTACAACAGGGCTCGGTCGTGGGGACATTATAGGTTCTTTTCTACTACAAGCTTTTCGCCTGCCAGAAGTAGAACTAGAGATTTCTTTTATGGTATTCTATGAATCGAGTCTTTGTCTTTTTGGTATGCTCTGAATTGGGTCTTTGATTTTATTGTTTTCTGTGAATTGGGTGTTTGTTCTCACCAATGAACTACATAGCAGGCAATAAATTGGAGATTCTAGCAAGCCCCTCATTCAACGAGGAAGAAACCAAGTGCTCTATGAACCGCACATGGAACCATCAGATCACACTAGTCGAACAAAAGTCTCAATTGCAGGGTAGGTGCTCGCTACTTTTCATCGGAACCGCCTCTGTGCATATCGCCATTTTCTCTCCTGGATATGCGAACTCAACATGGTGTCTGCGTGAGATGTTTCTTATGTGGAACAAGTCCAAGTCTGCGGAACAAGTTATTGCATGGAGCATCAAAGTATACTCAAACAGAAAATGAAAATGCCATACTGTATCAAAGAATACAGTACAACTAATCATACATGCATCTAGCCAGGCCAAAGCAGGGTGATTCCCACTTCTTCCATAAAATATCACAGCCCCACTCTTGTGGTAAAAGATAGGCATTTACAATGATCATATATACAGCATCAAGACATAAAATAATGGTACGATCACTAATTACCAAGCTCTAGATTTATTGATCAAATCAAAATTCTTGTAATAGTTTTTGTTTTTAAATACCCCTTAACGTGAATCTTTCGGAGCCACGATGGGGTAGGGGACGATATTCATAATCACTAAGTAATCATGAACATAAAGGTAGATGCGACCCTCCAACACTTGATAATTGGACAAACGCCCTCAAAGAGATCTCGAACATAGTCGATTTCGAACTCGAGGCCTACAATGAAGGTTTTATACACATTGGAGGGAAAGTGCTCGACCTTCCAATTGCAATTTGCTAAGCCTTCCTCCTGAGATTTCCTTACTTCTTTCCTTACTTATGCTTTCCTTACAATTGAAATCAATATTCTGAATATAGACACAGACAAGTATCATTAACAAAAACTTAGAGGGAGTAAACTTATCTAGCAAAGCTATGGAACGGATCTTCAATTTTTCTAGCATGTATAAAAAACAGTTGGCTGAGATTCTGGAGCATGGTTGGGAACACAAGACCTTCTCCTCCTCTTCACTGTAAGAGATAGAACTAGGTAAATATCACTTCGCCTCCTCTTCACTGCATGAGATAGAACCAGGTAAAGACCACATTGGGTGATTTTATGCAAAGATTTCATGGGGAACTATGAACAACGAGAACCATGTTTGTAGGATCGTGTAGCTTTGCATGGTGTTGTTGTGTATTCTTTGCATGGTGTTGTAAATGGTTGACAGATCAACGAATGCACTATGGGATATGGATTGTATTGTAGCAAACATAAAATGTTAATAAGTAATGCTAGATTCATATCTAGCATTACTTCGTTTCAGAAAAACGTTTATACAAATGTGTGTTGATAAACAAAATGTGTGGAGATAAACTAAGCTATTTTTCCCTATGCCTCGGGAAGAGGCCAAATAAGAGGTAGAATTTAAAACTTACGCTAATGAATCACATAAATTGCATGATTTGATGAAAACTTTGGTTAAAAGGCATTGGTTTCTATGTCAAATTAATAGAAAGTAGGAAAATCGATTACTATTAGTCCCTACCATCCCGAAGGGCAGGGACTAATAATAGGTTTTGAAAATAAAAACAATGCATGATGTTATAAGACTTCATTGATAAATGATTAAAAAAATGGATAATAGGTTTTGAAAATGCATTGTTATTGCATATGTAATAACTTATTTTAAAAGTGTTAATAAAGTATTAATGTATCAGTAAATGTATTACTATTTTAGTAATTATATTTAATAATGTATTTAATATTTTAATTTTATTTAATGTGTTAATGTATTTAATATATTACTTTTAACAATGTATTAATTAAAAATATATTAATGTATAATTAATTAATTTATTATATTATAAAATAGATGTATTGTTAAATTAATTAACTGATGGATCTATTATACTAGTAATTAAATAGATATGTTATTATTAAATATATTGTTAATAATCTAATGTATTATTAAATAGATATATTATTAATAATTTTTTTTTTGACAAGAACGGTTATGTTGCATTATGCGGCATTCTGGCAAGCCAGAATCAGAAAGTTACAGATCTGGAGAAGGTTGGTGACCTCTAACAGTGCTGCCAACCTTCTTGTGAATGTCCTGGGAGACCAATCCCCTCTGCTTCTTGAGCTATTTCGAGAAAATGACAAAAGTTGCATACATGAGTAAATTCTCACAAACTGTGAGCATAGTAGAAGACAGAAGCAGAGCATTAAACCGGGGGGGTGGAATTTTCCCTTTAAATAAGGGATCCAGCTTTTTCTGAGAGCCTAACGAAATGTTGGAGGCCGCCTCATTTTCTCTGCGCGTTTTGTTGGTCCTTTGCCCTCGAGTAAGGGGTGGAGATGGAGCTGTATTGTCTTCAGAATTTTCCACAGAGTCGCTAGAGGGGACTAAAACAACCAGACCCGCAGGGGCAGAGGGTTCTGGATCTGAGGCCTGAATTTCTCTCGCATCTTGGGGGGTGGGATCCGGAAGGCTTTCGTGTGGCAGAGGATATTCCTTAGTTGTTGCTTCTGAATCTAGAGCTTCATCTTCCTTCAGCACATCAAAGCTGTTTTTATTTTCTAGAGTTGCCTCAATTGAATGAGTGGCCTGCGGAGCTTGGGGTAGTTTATTCTTTCGCCTCGGTTTCCTTCGACGGTTAGATACTGGCTGAAAATCATCTTCTTTGACTGGTCCCAGCTCCTCAGAGGCTTTGGGGCATCTTTTTGCGAAATGACCGTATGCATGGCACCGAAGGCACTTAAAAGGAATCTGCTCGTAGTCCAGCTCTTGGATATGGAACCATTCCCCCAGGGAGAGCTTAATGGCTTCCGGAAGACCTTTCTCGAGGTTAACCTCAACACAAATACGAGCGCAGGTAAACTGATCCCCTTTCGGCACTACATTGTCCAGGTAACGCCCTAGCTTATTTCCAATGTCCTCCAAAGATCTTTTCCCCCAGAGATGCAAGGGAAGATGAGGCAGCCTAACCCAGACTGGGGGTGCGGTGATCTCAGCTCCGGGATTGAAGTCAAGAGTCCAGGGGGCTAAAAACAACCCTCTTGACCCCATGAAATAGGGTCCAAATTTGAAAACTAGATCCCGGTCCTCTGTCCTCGAGAAACTGAAAACAAAATAACCTCTGCCTACTGCATACCGAGAAACTTTCCCCTGTATCATCGACTTCCACCGATCCTCCATCCATGCCTCCACCGTTTTGGGGCTGGGCCATAACCCCGTAAACTTTTCGATGAGGGCCTTTTCTGCTAGAAAGAGGGCAAGGTTGCAAGGCTCCTCTGGAGATAGCACCAGAAAAGGGATCTCCTCCATCTTCTTAACAAAATTGGACGAGAGAGAAGGCTTGGGTTTAAGTCCTGCCGAGTGGACTAACGCATTAAATTCTTCCAAAGGGTCTTCTTCCATCTCGTCAGTCGGGTCTGGGGCCATCGTGGCAGGGCGGCGACCTCCAACAACCAAGAAGATGTAGAGGCCTAAGACCACTGCTCAAAAACGCGTGCACGGAGGAGGGACGTTCTGAAAACCGTGTCTCTGAATGTCGGGGAACCCTGATCGGCGAAGATCCATGCCCTGCAATCAAAAGAACCGCTCCAAACGCGTGCACACACCAGTCCGCATCTCTGAATGTTGTAGACGAATATCTGCGCCCTGCAATCAAAGAAAACCAGAGCAGAGGTGGCTAGGGTTTAGGCGAATCGTTGGAGGATGATGTCGATCCACGGCCCTGGATGCTCGGCTGCTACAGTCCACGTCCCTGCACTCGAAAACCAAAGCGAGGCGGCTAGGGTTTGGGCCCTAGCCGCGATGGCTCGTCTCGCCTCATCTTCCTCCGGCTTGAGCATGCAATATTTTAGTTCAGATATATTATTAATATTATTATTAATCAATATTTAATAAATTTGGAGTTAAATAGATATATTATTAATCTTTCCATATCATTAATAAATAAAATATAAGAAAAACAATTAAAATATATACATAATTATTTTAAAACAGTGATCACTATCATCATTTGGTTTTGTCTTTAATTAATTAATCTTGACAATCCTTAATATTTGAATTATAATATGGAAAAAGAGAAGACAATGTTTTTTAACGCTTATACAACATATTGTATATTTTATAATTATTTCAAATAAGATGTTAATTTTAATAAATTTGATAATCAATCTTTAAAAGAGGTTGTGTTTTTTTTCCATGTGAAGTTATATGCTTCACATTAAATTATTTTCATGAAAGACTACATATCTATACTCTCCCATAGATTATCAAAAATTGCTCTACAACCAACATGTTTGAGTGAAATGATCTAATTTCTCACAAATATAGTGGTGGAAAAGAAAGATAATCTTCTGAACAAAATTGCATTTTAATTACGAACATACTTGTATCTTCACACATACACTTATCATCATACATACCATAATTATCTCACATACCCTTATAGGGGTTTTAATGACGAACATACCGTTATCGTCGCACTGTGAAAAACATAGCCTTGTCACTGCAATTTGTTGAACATAGCCTTTTTGTCACAATGTGACGAGCATACCTTTTTTATCGCACTGTGATGAAAAATGCCTTTATGTTGCAATGTGATGAACATAGCCTCATTGTTGCTATGTCATGCAAATATCCTTTTGTCACAATGTGACACAAATATCCTATGACAAACATATCCCCACTATCACAATGTGAAGAACATACCATTCTTGTCACACTGTGATGAACATAGCCTTCTCATTGCAAATATCTTGTGGTGAACATAGCGTCATTGTCACAATGTTAAGAAAATATCCTTTGATGACATAGCCTCGTAGTCGCAATGTGACAAAAATAACATGTGATGAACATAGCCTCTTCATCATAATGTGATGAACATAGCCTTATCGTTGCACTGTGACACATAGCCTCTTTGTCACAATGTGACAAATATACCTTTTTCGTCACATTGCGATGAACAATGCCTTTTTATTGCAATGTGATGAACATAGCCTCATTGTCGCTATGTCACACAAATATCCCTTTGTCCCAATGTGACATAAATATCTTGTGGCAAGCATAGCCCCGCTATCACATTGTGACAAACATACCATTATTGTCGCATTGTGACAAACATAGCCTTCTCATTGCAAATATCCTATGATGAACATAGCCTCGTCGTCACAATGGGAATAAAATATACTTTGATGAACATAGCCTCGTAGTCGCCATGTGATGAAAATATCCTTCATTGCAATGTGACACAAATATCATGTGATGAAAATAACCTCGTCGCCCTAATGTGATGAACATACCCTTGTCGTTGAACTATGATGAACATACCCTTATCATTACAATGTGATGAACATAGCCTCATTGTCGCTATGTCATGCAAATATCCTTTTGTCACAATGTGACACAAATATCCTATGATGAACATATCCCCACTATCACATTGTGACGAACATAGCCTCGCCATCGTAATGTGATGAACATACCCTTATCGTTGCACTGTGATGAACATAGACTTTTTGTTGCAATGTGATGAACATTGCCTCTTTGTCACAATGTAATGAAAATATCCTTTTATCGCAAAGTGATGAAGATAACCTTCACGTTGTTATGTGATGAACATAGCCTTGTCGTTGCAATGTGACGAACATAGCCTTCTTATCACAATTTGACAAACATAGCCTTCTCATCACAATGTGATGAACATATCCTCCTTGTCGTAATGTGACAAACATAACCTTGTCATTGCAATGTGATGAACATATCATTGTTGTCGCAATGAGACAAACATAGCCTAGTGACGACGAACATAGCCTCATGACGACAATGCTATGACCTTGTAGTCACATTGCGACGATATTACTACTATGTGTTAATATCGTATTAATACATAGGCTATGTTCGACATAGGTTATTTACTAAGGCTATGTATTAAGTATATCTATTAATACTTTACTAAGGATTTGTTCAACCTAGGTTATTTACTAAGAATATAATTGACCTAGGCTATTTACAAAGGTCATTAAAGTCCTAATAATGTATTAATAAGGTAAGTAAGGTCAATGTACGAACACTTTAGCAATATATTAATTTTAATGTATCAATTAGTTAATAAGTTACATTATACATTAATGTAAATTAATACTTTAGTTTATACATTCCATTAATGTAGTAATGCATTATTAATGTATTAATACTTTAAAAATGTATTACTACTTTATTAACGTTTCAATGTATTAATGATTCAATACATTATAACATGCATTAATGTATTAATGCCATCCATAGTCATGGTCATGGCTAGCCATGATCATCTACAGACAACAATTGTTAAACATAGTTAACCATTGTCAACCATGGTCAACCATAGTCAACCACGATAATGGTCAACCAAGGTCAATCACAGTGAAGGTTTAGGGAAGTTAACCATGGTCATGGTCAATCATAAGAAAATATGATCATGGTTAACCATAGTCAAGCATGATCATTTTCAATTAATGTATTACTACTTTAATTATGTATACTTTCCCTATATATACTTTCCCTTAGCTTATTGAAAACTTCTCTTCAACCAACATGTTTCATGAAACAATCTCAGATCTCACAAATATAGTGGTGGAAAAGGAAGATAAGCTTCTGCACAAAATTACACTTTAATGAGGAACATGTACCCTTATCATCACACATACCCTTCTCGTCGCACATAACATTATATGGGTTTTAAACATGAACATATAATTATCTTCACTCTGTGACAAACATAGCCTTATCATTGCAATGTGTTGAGCATAGCCTCTTTGTCACAATGTGACGAACATACCTTTTTCATTGCACTGTGACGAACATAGCCTTTTTGTTGCAATGTGATGAACATAGCCTTGTCATCACAATGCCACGTAAATAACCTTTTCTCACAATGTAACACAAATATCCCATGACAAACATAGCCTTCTCATTATAATGTGATGAACATGGCCTCAATGTCACAATGTCACATAGATATCTTGTGATGAACATAGCCTCATCGTCGCAATGTGACACAAATATCCTTTCATGACAATGTGACACAAATATCATGTGATGAACATAACCTCACCATTGTAATGTGACAAGCATACCCTTATCGTTGCACTGTGATGAACATAGCCTCGTCATTGCAATGTGATGAACTTTGCCTCGTCATCACAATGTAACACATATATCCTTTTGTTGGAATGTGACAAACATAGACTTGTTGTCAAAATGTGATGAACATAGTCGTGTTGTCGCTATGTTATGAACATATCCTTGTCATTGTAATGTGACAATCATATCATTATCACCGCAATTTGACGAACATAGCCTTCTCATCAAAATTTGACGAACATAGCCTTCCTGTCGTAATGTGATGAACATAGCCTTGTCATCTCAATGTGATGAACATAGCCTCGTCGTCACAATGTGATAAACATAACCTTTTCATTACAATGTGATGAAGATAACCTTCTCATTGCTATGTGATGAACATAGCCTTGTTGTCACAATGTGACAATCATAACCTTGTCATTGCAATGTAACAAACATAGCCTTCTCATCACAATTTGACAAACATAGCCTTCTCATCACAATGTGTTGAACATAGCCTCATCGTCGCAATGTGACAAACATAACATTTTCATCGCATGTTAACCATGGTCATGGTCAACCATATGAAACTATGATCATGACTAACAATAGTCAAACATGATAATGAATTAATGT
>JASDQU010169674.1:0-21349 GCA_032191745.1 Picea mariana | reverse complement strand
CCTCTTTTTGGGGAGGATTCAAGGAGTGAAAATTGGAGGAGTTTCAGAGAATACATTGAGTAATATTATCTACAGGATCAGAGTACTCCAAGAATTGAAGAATTTCAGAAATTGAAGAAGTCTCGGGAAGCATTATCAGGTTCTATGTGATGATTGGTTGATGGTGATGATTTAATGTAAAGTTTTATTATCTCTCATATATTCTTGGGTGGAAGTAAGGGGCAAGGATGGAGAGTTCAACTCTCTCTTTATATTGGAGGATTGTATNTTCTTGGGTGGAAGGAAGGGGCAATGATGGAGAGTTCAACTCTCTCTTGATATTAGAGGATTGTATCTTCCTCTTGGAGGTTTATCCCTCCCTTTACATTTGTAAGCTGTAGCTACCTTTGGAAGTCATTACTTCCCTTGAACAATAACTATTGATTATTTCTCATATATTGCGCATGGTGTATTGTGGTGCATTGGTGTAACTCTTATACTATTGCTCATTGCTCATTGGATATATTTGAATGGTTTAAGTATAAGTTGAAAAGGGTTTTAAATTATACTTTATACTGATTCACCCCCCTCTTAGTATCAACACTACTGACTGCAAGCCTCAAGGTACTCATAAAACTCTAGGTCCCATATCCAGAATAAATGAGCTAAAATCAATGGAAAGAGACCCACTGAAAGGAGAGCATTGAGGCATATATCATCAGTCAGCATGAGGAACAAAGAAGGAGCTTCATGATTTGGTGGATATAAGACGAAGAACATGTTCACAAACCAAAGACCCTATGCGTCTTTTGCGTGTGCAAAATGCAAGTGGTACACAAAAAGGACCCTCTGAATAGCAGCCAATGATGAAAAACTGTTAACAAAGGCGAGGAAACCACCAATAAGGCTAATGGAATCCAAGAAACTGCATGAATCTCAAAGTGCGAATAGATTTATTGCCGTCGAACACAAGGAAAACCACCCATTCAACGACCAATGATGAAATGTCAATTACTGGGATCAAGGTGACCTGCCAATGATGAAAGCAAGGCCAGGGTACATGATAAGACCAAAGTATCATGTGATTTTGAGACAAACTGTGGGTATGTCTGACATCCAAAGTCAATAATTCTGAGGAGTGGCCGACACAGGTTGATAGGCTTCCTTTGAAAAAGAGCATGAGACATATGGTGGAGTTCGGCATCATGGACTCAATGATGTGATAATTAGATGCAGGAGCCATCAATAATGTTCTCTATAGGGATTGGAAGAGTAACCAGTCAGTAGAGAAAACTCTGTAGCGAGATCAGCTTCCTAAGGCCATGCTAAACCCAAAATTATGATGACAAAATGACTCAATAACTTTGTGCTATGTTCAAAGGCGACACAACTGCTGCCAATTACAATATAGTACTCCCTTCTCGCCCATATTTTTTTGTTTTTTCATAACAAATGAATGCTATGATACAAAGGAGGGAACGAGTGATGCAAGTAAGAAAAACTAGTTCCAATAGTGGAACGTACCTATGCTTAATGCAAGGAAATCCATACGGGAGATGTACACTCAGGGTGACGTTCCCTCCAGGGTATAGGGTGTCAAGTTGTGAAGGATATAAACAAGGCTTTGCTTTGTTGAGGATGCAAACTTCTTAGGAAACATTTTGTAACGCAAAGCGAGAACCGGTTAAAGGCTCAATACTGCAAGTGAGGGCATGAGATGCGATCACAACTTAATGCCAAAAAATGTCCTTTTTTATATATTTTAGTCTACTTGGTGTGAAAAAGGGGTAAACTTGTGCCAAATAGACGTCTTTTCAAATCCAATTTACGAGTGTGAAAAAGACAAGTTCACTCGGCAATATTTTCAATTTTTGGTAGTGAGTTGGAAAAGAGATTAACTAAGACTCATGACCTTTCAAATCCAACTTTAAGGAGTGTGAAAGGAACAAATCACTCGATGATCTTTTCATTTTTTAGACGAGTTGGGAAAGAGCTTAATTGAGACTTGTGACCTTTCAAGTCCAATTTAATGAGTGTGAAAGTGACAAATCACTCAACAATCTTTTCATTTTTTGAATGATTCGGAAAAGATCTTGACTCAAACTCGTTAGGGAGACTCTAGGTTGCAAGTCATGAGGGTGGCCAAGGCTCTCATGTGGACCTTCTGTGGAATGTCACTATCTTACAAATAACTGACACAATCTTGGGAAGACCCGAAGCTCTCCAAGTCGAGGAGGGAAAAGTGATAACGGAGGTTATCGTCTTTGTCTTATATCGAATAATGTATCTTCCTAGAAAATACATAGGCGGAGGCATTGGATACCCCGAAAGACCATCCCAATCAAAGGGAACCTTGTCAAGAATTGGAGGGAGAGAACTTAGGAAGAGTAAAACTCACTCTTGTTTAGAAGGTGAAGTACTATAAATGCTAAGGACATGGCATAGAAGTTATAGAATTATAACCACAAGAGCGGGATCGACCAAAAATTGCATTGGCATGATCGCTTCCTTAGACTTGTCACTCTCCAAGAGAAGAGTGGGGTCGATCGAATATTGCATCGATATGACCACTTCCTCAACCATTGGTTGAATAGGATGGAATACAACAAGGTCAAGAGGTGCATCACCCCAAAAAACAAGAGTGTTGTTGGTTAAAGATTGCATCGACACGACCGTTGGTTGAACAAGATGTGAGACAATAAGGTCAAGAGAAGCATCACCCCCGAACATAGGAGAGGTGTCAGTCGAAGATTGCATTGACACAATCATAGGTTGAATGGGATGTGAGACAACAAGGTCAAAGGATGCATCAACCCCTAAATGAAAAGGGGTGTCGGCCGAAGATTGCATCAGCATGAATGTTGTATCAACCAAAGAAGGAACATAGTGTTGTGAAACCATAGATGTCTCAGAACCCGAAGGGCCCTTAGTTGAGCCCCACACTTTTGGTATCCTAGTAGTAACATGACACAAATGAGTAAGGTGACTTCCTTCATAAGTCCTGCAAAGGAATCTAGGCTTATGTTTGAGACATCTAGGCTTCTCAATCATATGAATGCCCCCAACATAACTTGCATTGGATGGTGACATGCTTCCAGCATGACTTGCAGAGGCTAGTAGAAAATATACAACATGACGAGAAGAGGTTGGTGATGGATTCCCAACATGACAAGCAGAGGCTGGTGATGAATCCCCAACATGACTAGCATAGGTTGGTGATGTATGTGCAGTGTGACTAGTAGTGACCAGACATGTTCCCCCAACATGACTTGCAATAGCTGGTTGGGGGTCTTCAACATGACTTGTAGAGGTTGTCAACCAATATCCAACATGACTAGTAGAGGTTGGTGATATAATGCCAGTATGACACATAGTGACTGGGCTTGTGCCTCCAGCATGACTTGCAGTGGTTGGTTGCAGGTCTTTAACATGACTTGCAAAGGTTGTCGACCAATCTCCAACATCACTAGAAGGGGTTGGTGATATAATGCTAGTATGACATGCAGTGACTGGACTTGTGCCTCCAACATGACTTGCAATGACTAGTTGCAGGTCTTCAACATGACTTGCAGAGGTTGTCGACCAATCTCCAACATGAATAGAAGAGGTTGGTGATGTGATGCTAGTATGACATGCAGTGACTGGACTTGTGGTGGTGGTGAATTGTGAAATTTGAGACCAAGGTACAAGGAAAGATTGGTTCTGAAAAATTGCAGGCTAGGAAGGATCCTGGTTTACACCCTATCCCTGTGCAACAGGATAGTATCCTCCTCCATAGTGATTCATAGAGTGTTGTAGGGGCATCGACACTGAGGAAGCCACTTGAGAATATAAAGCAACATGAAAAGGGTCAGTCACATGGGGATATATGTTTCCCCTAGACGAAGGAGCTTCATGAGGGGGGTTGCCCATATTACAAAAATAACTTTTCCCAGATGAAACACAAGAGGATAGATGGAGGTCATCCATGGGAAAATTGTTCGTAGGAACCGACATGGTGGAAGAAGGATGAGTGAATGGAGTGTAATAAGTAGAATGATTGCATAGTTGGGCACTTACTTCTCGCATAGTGGATTTTTAGGAAGGAATATTCCAACCTACTACTGTAAGAGGTGTTTGAAGGATACAACTCCCACCAAACGGAGAGGAATAAGAAGGAGTAATCATGCCCCCAGACCCAAAACTTGTATTCGCATAAGGAGGAGAGACAAAGGATGGAAAGTGTGAAGACATATCATACATACCATGAGAAAAATGATTAGAGACCCAAGTCATTGATTGAGTACCATAATTATGCATACCATTATAAAAATCAGACGGATTTGCAAAAGGAACTCTACTATCCATGATAAAAAAGACTTAGCACGAAATCCTATGGTCAACTAATAATCAAAGAGCATACCAAAATTTCAAACGACCAATATGCATGCAAACGGGCTAAAGTGGCTGAGTGGCCTCCCTTTCTAAAGAAGGTATGTCTCGTCTAAGAGGGATCTGAGACTCCTCGCTAAAGTTTGGAGGTAACATAATCAGTTATAAGGCCCCTCGTAGGATTAACGACCAATGAGTCATATCCCCATGGAAAGGTAATCCTCCATAAACGTTGTGTGTTGTCCGACCCCTATCTGTCTCAGGATACAAGAAGAATAACCCCTACAAGTAACCTATGAAATACCTAAGTCAAGAAACTAATAAACCACTATATAACCAATGCACAAGCAAGCAGTCGTAAGTCCAGATCACCGTATGGACAGGGTAGAAAATACTAAAACCTTGAAATCACCACCTCTCACAGAGGTATGGGTACTAGAAAGATCCCCAAATAATAATAATCCACAGGAATATCTCTAACGCTAGGTGAGTATCTAGGGGTTATCCCTTCAACTAACTTCACGTGATTTCGTTATTAACTCTGGTGTGAGCAGAGCCCCCTGATATTACCAATTATACAATGGAATTTTCAACTCCATGTCTCAGACACATATGTTGATTTAATTTCCTTGGAGAAGTTTACTCACAAAATCCTATTCCAAGGCACTAAATCCTAGACTAGTTTGTGCACCCTAAAAATAAAATCATGACTAATCAATTTTAGTTTAAAGCGTAAATTTTATTGGTCATGGTTACTCAAAAATTTATGGAAGTGAAAATTATGGTGTTATGATTCTGGAAGAAAATAAATACAGATATAATGTAGAGTCTATCTTTAAGTTTTCAATGAATGATATGCTAATAAGAACAATGCAGTCTTCAATTTCAACTCTGGAATTTAGAAGTAAAATGCAATCTTTCACTAAATGTGCTAAGCTAATGATAAAGATTCCATGACGAAAATGCCAATCAATGCAAAATGTCTATTTTTTTGTATTTTCAATATACTAAAAAGAAAATGCATAGACTGATGAGCAACCTGATATATAAATTCTACTGTGTATAAAAGAAATAACTCGAGAAGAATGCCAAGTAGCCACACAAACAGTCCAGAGAACAAGGACAAATAAAAAATGGAAAACAAAGAGAAAGACTCCACCCAAAATGTCAACTCCAAACAAGTTTCTTATCATCCCAGATGATCTCAACAGATAATACAGAGACCTAAGAAGGCTCATCAATCTTCAAATTCTACCCAACAGTCACTAAACCAAGAAAACAATCCAAGGGAAGTGGTATACATGACTGTTCAGGAGAACAAAGCGTATATACGCTTCTTGCTATGAGAAAACAAGTGTGTATACATGACTGTCAAGGAAAAAAGGGTGCATATGCTTTCAAACAAGGCCAGGCAAGGGAAAAAGCATGAAAACTCAGACCCAGAGTGAACATGACATGTCAAGGAGTGATATGACAAGGAACACAAAGGAAAAAGAGCAATGTAAGAAGAAAAAATACTTCAACCCTTAGAAGGAAGATCTCTCCCCAGTGGAGTCGCCATTTCTATTACAAGGGAAAAACTCTCTATGGCCAAGGGTAAACCACAACAGACAGGTATGACTGCAGAAATCAACTCAATTTCAACATATGCTATATAGACTAATGCGCAATATAAGAAATAGGTCTACCTCGATCCAACGTTTGATGATGTTCCACCATTGAGCACTTTGACCCAAAGCTTTATACCTGCAAGAAGTTCTCAACAAACAAGAAGAGCAAGTACATAGTGATGATATAAAATGGGTTATCAGATCAGATAGCATAATCCATTAATAAACATTACAAACATGCCCATGGATAATAATCATATATTTGCAAGATACCAATAGGATGGGAAAGGAGTATTTCTATTAATAATTGATCAACAGAAGTGACAACATTATAGACTTTCGTGTCGGCACGGTTCGAAACCAAAAAACAAAATTCCTTCCAACTGGGTCTCCACCACTTCAATCCTCCACCAAAGGAAAGTTCATAGGAAAGAGGCAATGAGGTCCTCTTATCAATAGGGAAAGAGCTTGGGCGATGAACATTGTGTTTAGAATTGAGGGACAAAGGGATGCATAATCAATATGAATTAATTTCACCAGAGTAACTTTCCTCTCAAAGTTGAATGTTGTCTCCTATTTTCCATAGCTCAAAATTGTGCTCTTATAGCCTTTATAATGCAACTGAAGGGCCAAGTCATAACGTTTCCAGTATATGGAAGGCCATGGATCAGAGATATTTTGTCGTGACATGGAAAACCGACTTCATTTTGTATTTTCTAGCATAAATCTTGATGTACGTGGGTTGTAGTGGAGAAACGAGCGTATACACATCTTCCATAACATATAGGGAGCGTATATGTGGAAAAAGGTATATTTTAAGCTCTATATTCATCAAAAAGGGATGATAAGTATGCATAGGGAAATGGAAAAAGGCCCTCCGTGCAAGATAGAAATGGTGAGGCAAATATTGCTATAGCACTTGTGGATCTATGAATGATAAAAATATAATTGATTTCCATGGCCAAAAAAACTATACACAATGAATCCATGTAATATATATGGAAATAGTAATCATATCCATGAAATATACATAGTGGATCCATGAAAATGTAGATGACAGCCACAAATGGATACACAATGGAGCTATGTCTTAGGATCAAATAAGAGGATATATGGAGCCAATTAAGTGAAAAAATTGATGTTATGTAAGTATCGATGTCACTGAGTGTGGTACAATCAATATAAGTCATGCAGGAACAAAAAGCATGTGGTTCTCGTACTTCACAAAAAATTTTCAATCTGATCGTCGTGGTACAAGTCTGTACTATGTGAATAAAGGTGTTGAAGTCAAACATAGTGAGACACTGTTTGATTACAGGTCATTGATATATACCGTTAAAAAATGCGAGACAACCCACCGATGATGATAATGGGTGTCAAGGTACCTATTAAAATCTAACAAGTGTGAATAAATGAGCTAATGTCGAACACGTGAGAGAATATACTAATCAGGGAATGCCATGTCCCCATTTTTGGGTTTCCCCATTTTGTAGTAAAAGGAACTTATGTGGCTTGTCACTAGAGAAAAAGGAGTAAAAAGGGGGCCATTTAATGTCACTTAGTTAGGATATGTTATGTTTTTAAAGTGACATCAGGGAAATAAAGTAACTTTAGATTAATAAGTTACTTAACCATTATTAAAGTGACTTTCAATATTAAAGTGAAAATTGGAGGGAAAAAAAGGGTTATATTTGATTTAGTCAAAAAGGGGAAAATTCTAGAAGTTACATTTTATTTGGTCAAAAAGGGAAAATTCTAGAAGGCATGGAGAAAAGAAAAAAGGAGTGGTGGGGCCTCACTTTGGCATTATGATTTGATATCTCATTTTGAAGTGCTCTTGGAGCCATTGTTTCGTTAGGGTTTAGAAAAACCCTTCCATTATTGGTTTGGTTTCGATGGTGCAATATCTACCCTAGATAGACAAGGAGAAGGATCCATCCTGGATATTTACTAGAGATTCATCTTGTGTTTTGATTTCAGTTTTGGGTTGTAGTGATTTTCTTGGAGAGGTTGTGGCACTTGGAGTGTTTGATCTCATATGTTGAGGAGGCCATGGCATGATTCTAGGTTTTTGGCTTGTATTGTGTGTTTTTCATTTAGGTATTGAAACTTTCATAACAACCATTGGATTATTGTATTCAGATATTCATTCATAATAAAATACCACATATTGTCTCTTCTGTTTCTAGTGTATTTGTATTACATGCAATATGTTTGAAAAAATGACTATTAGTAGAATGAATGCAAATTGTTTGTGAAAATTTGTCAACCAGAACATGTATTTCATAGAAGGACATAATATCCCATCCCATTATATTGGGGATATTACAGTGGTATCAGATTTGGTGATCTTTCTATCCTATGATTGAATTAGAGAACTTTCCTTGGCCAAAGAAGGGACAATTTGTTTGTTTTTTTTTGCAAATTTTATAAGGGAAAAAAAGGGTGGCACATTTCAAATTACATTCAGAAAAGTTTTGAGAAGAATTTAAAAAAAAAAATTGTATATTTGAATTCCTCTTGGAAAAATACCCAATTTCAAAAAACAAATTGGTTGAAATGGAGACTGACAAGTAAATTTATGAGCATTTTAATTTCTTCAAGTTTTGAGGGTTTTTCCAGAAAAATCCACGTGATTTACAAGGGATAAGAAAAAATGAATACTGAGGAATACTTGGATAAAACTTGGAAAATCATTCAAAAAAACAAGAAAATGCTAGCAGGAATTAAATACAAGATTGAGTATGAAATTTGGACCAAGGATTGGGAATGGTATTCCTTAAAAAGTATATGGAAGAAAGTGAAGGAAGACAAGCATGAAGGACATAGGGACTTGTTGGAGGTACGTGTATCTAAGCTTGTTGAATATTCATACATAAAGGAAGAAAAAACAACAACATATGATACACCATCATAGATAAGCAATGAAGCTAAGGACACTAGTGTGTTAGATGGGTATACCTCTGATGAATTAGCACAAGAAGAAGATGCAACATCTTATGATGACATGTTCCAATCAACCAATGTTGAGGATTCCAAAACTTTCATTGTGTATGATGCTTATGATGTGGGAAGTCTAAGTGCAATAACACCTACGCTTGCTGAGGATTCAACACCAAATATTAGTTATGACGTTGATGATGATGAAGACATGATTGTACCTCGATAGGGGTTGGAGGACCAATTATTTCTCAAGGAGGAGTAGACTGTGAAGGTGTTAACAAGGACAGATGGTACTCATAATTTGATTGAAGATATTATGTGGAAATCTCAAATGGAGGAGAGACAAAAAGGATTTGTATATGGGATCACTAGTGCTCAATTACGCAGCATCAAAGAAGCACTAGAGTAGATGAAATCTGATTACTTGAAGTCTCATGGATATGGACCTTGCTCTTAAGTTCACTGAATACAAGGAAAGGGAGATTGAGGAGCTTTGTTACGAGCTTAGCCTAGAACACTCTTCATAATTGACAATAGCAGAGACTCCATCATCTTTGACAGTAGTAACATAGGAGGGCATGAGCAACACTGATGATCTAAGGGACGAGCCTCTTGTGATGATTCTGCATGAGGAGTATTCATAGTGGCAGGTGCTGGAGGAGAGGTTTGACACAAAGGATTTTTATAATGTTCCTGGCAGGGCTCATGAGCCTTTTCTTTTGGCTCAACGATTATCTATAGAGAAGGTAGTTGATAAAATTTCTTGTGGACTAACCAACAAGCAAGTATATGCACCAATTGATTAGGGAATTGAGTATTGGACAGTTGTGGATACATCACTTTGGGATCTAGGACCACTTGATATTAGTGGAGTGATTGATATAGTGGCACATGTGGTATATAGTGTGGTACATGATGATATAGTGGTGTGCAGTGATATACAACAATATACAACTGTGTACGGTAGTTTGCAATGAGTTTTTGGGATGTTTTCCTAGGGGAGACCTATAGACAGGGGTTTTCAATATATCATTGACTTTAGATCACCCAGGATCAATGAATGCATGGATGAGATTCATGGAGAAAAATATTCTTCAGATATGGATATTCAATTGGGATATCACCATAGAAGTGACAAAAATAAGGATACACACATGGTTGGTCTCAGATGCTACCTTGATTTCTTGGTCATACGATTGGGGTTTCCCAACACACCAGACACTTTCCAGTCTTCTAGGCATTGGAAGAGGCATATAGTCCTATTCTCATATGCCAACAATATATGAAGGGTTCACCTGAGTTAGTTGGGTGAGACATGAAGGATTATAGTCATGCCAGATTTCTTTTGTTTAGGCTATGTGGTCAAAGCATGAGAGGAGATACAAATTGTATTGGGAAAGTTCACAGAGATTCCAACTGATAGAGTGGTGGATGAAATTATCCACTAAAAAGGTCTCACACTTGTAGCCCCTGAGTCCACACTTAGGGAGATGATTAGGAGGGATATGTTTGATCCACCTTTGACAAGGAATTATGGGTACTTGTATGAGTATGAGACACTGCATGTGCTAGGGGTTGAGGAAAAGGTATGAATTACCTTACGCAATCATTTTCGAATCTTTCCTGGCTAGGACAATATAGTTGGGAATGTCACCTAAGGTTTTATAGCCTCAAAAATATTCTCCCAATCCACAAGTATTAATTACAAGGGTTTAGGTTGATTTATTAATGAAAATAATGTTGCAATATAAAATAGAGTTTATATAAGTTTATGAAATGTACACAAATTAAAGAAAGTAAACATGGAGATCAAAAATAAAAAAGTAACCAAGTCATCAATACACATATATGAGATAGAATAACAATCTGGTTTATTTCAATCTGAGATATCAAAAGTGTTTTTCTCTTTATAAAACCCCTGCGAGGGCATGCACCAAAGTCTGATTTAGATATCCCCGATGAACACCATACAAAAAGACTCCGACAATCAAGTAAAACTGAAATTTATAATCTGGATCAGCTTCCCACAAACTGTTTCCATTTTGACTCTGCAAGGTATCATTTGTCAGCCATGAAACTTAATTCATAAACAAAAAATAATACACAGACTATCAAGGATGGATCAACACCTCTAAAACAAGCATCTGAAAAGTTTGGTTTAATATTGAACCTTGCTGTCTACAATAAAACCCTGTTGTCAAAAAGAGAATTAGGCTTTGAATAAACTCAGAAATGAATGAAAACTGAAACTATCTCATGCAATCAAAGAGAAAACCTTAGTCTTTCTTTCTCCTTCTATTCTCCCCTTGTTTCTGTTGGCATGTTTTACAGGAAGCGTATGCTTATCATTGATGGAAAGTACAACAACGATGATGGCTTGAGTACAGGTATAATGTGCCAGGCGGGCACCAAAAGTATTTTGGGAAGATGCAATAGATAAAGCTTGTGAAGACCAGAAGAGATAGTGCATAGGTGCACGTAGAGTGCAAGAGTGTGCTTGTTCATTTGATGGCAAACAGACAGGCAAGGAAGATCAACAACGTAGAAGCGTAAAATCCATTTCGGAGTTTTGGATACTAGGAGTTGGAGGAGTCAAGGAAGCAACTCACGGCAGAAAATCGAGAAATGTGAAATGCCAAAATCCTGAAACAGGAACATCAACCAGAGTTTCGAATACTGGGAGTTGGAGGAGTCAAGAGTCAATACTCTTCATCACAGGAGTCCCGAAGTCACGAAATGTGAAACGTCAAAATCCTAAAACAGGCACATCAACAAAGAGTTTCGCAAACCGGGAAATAACTCCATTTCAGAGTTTCATATACTAGGAGTTGGAGGAGTCAAGTGTCGAAACACTTCACCATAGGAATGCCAAAATGTGAAAAGACCTTTTGGTGTAGGTTTCGAATACCAGGAGTTGGAGTGTCGTAACACTTTACCACAGGAATGCCGAAATGTGAAAAACCCCTTTTGGTGTAGGTTTCGGATACTGGGAGTTGGACTGCCGAAACACTTCACCACAGGAATGCTGAAATGCTGAAATGAGAAAAACACATTTTGGTGTAGGTTTCGGATACCAGGAGTTGGAGTGTCAAAATACTTCACCATAGGAATGCTGAAATGTCAGAATGTCGAAATGCAAAAAACACCTTTTGGTGTAGGTTTCAGATATTGGGAGTTGGAGTGCCGAAACACTTCACCACAGGAATGCCAAAATTTCCAAATGCCAAAATGTGAAAAAAACCTTTTGGTGTAGGTTTCGGATACCAGGAGTTGGAGTGTCGAAACACTTCACCACAAGAATGTCGAAATGACGAAGTGTCAAAATGTGAAATCGCGATAGCACTTTATGGATAAATGCTTGGTCAAAACTGTGGGCATGTGAAGGAAGGAGCTTGCAAGTTGCAAGGCTCCATTTCATGATTGGGAGTTGGAAGAGTCAGAGTGACTCGCAACAAATTCGCCAAACGTGAAATTATGAAATGTAGTTTTGAATAAGGCCGTGGTCAGAGTTAGTGGTCACATCTGTGGAAGATGGAGGAAGGAGCTAGTGCAACCAAGCTCCATTTTGGTGATCGTGACTTGGAGTGTCGAGACCCTTCATCATAGGAATGCCAAAATGTGAAATTGTGAAAGTGCTTTATGGATAAGTGCCTGGTCACCACCAGTGGTCACATCGTCAAAGAGATATAGAGAAGAGAGCTAAGAGACAAGCTCCATTTTGGAGTTTGGGACATGGAGAGTTGAGACGACCCTTCACAGAATCCCCGAAACGCGAAATGTGAAATGCGTGTGCAGAATTGGCCCTTGATCATAACCTATGATCACATCAATGAAGGCTGAAGGGAGGAGCTAGCATGAAGCTAATCTCCATTTCGGAGATCGCGACTTGGAGAATTGAGATTCCTCACAACAGGAATTGTCGAAATGTGAATCGTAAAAGCACCTTATGAACAGGCATGTAGTCACCACCTGAGGCTACATGTGAAAGGAAAGGTGAAAGGTGCCAAAGGCATAAGGCTCAAGAGGTTCACAGTGTAACTTCCAGAAACCACTGATTGTTTCTGCACAGAAAAATCAAAGAGGCCTCAGTGTGATTGCCAGAGGAGATGAAGAGTATCAAGGCATCTGCCAGTGGAATGAAGATTGTTCATAGAGGTGATTGACAGATGGAAGAGCGTTGAAGCTTGTAACTGCAATAGAGGGGATGAGCTCTACTATGATAGAGAAGACGAAGAGTCTCGACTATTAGAAAGGCTAAGGAATCTCGACATAACACCCAGTGATGATGGATGCATGGGTTTAACGGCTAGAGAAGTTGAAGAGTTGAAATGATGATCTGGAAGAGGACTCGAAATGAGGAGAACATGTAAAACATAGAGAGTGTGTTGATGCTCAAGTTAGTGAAGCAGTGGTAATGTGGAGTGGTAGTACATATCCCGATGTGGAGAAGAATGGCAATGTGAAGAGTATGCAGATGGATTGCGGATAGAGCATGCACAAGGTGCACAGAGACTATAATAATGAAGAAAAAACAAGAGATGAGTGCTGCTATTGAGAGTGATTCAGGTGTGTAGAAGGAGGCAGAGTGCAGGAGCTAAAATGCATAGAAGAGGAATGGTGCATAGATGAGATATGGCACACAGAGCATAAAGCGCAGCAGAAGCAAAGAACAAAGATGCATAACTGAGATAGTAAAAGAAGGCTGAGGTGCACTTGTAGAGAAAAACAGAAGATCAAAAAGCGCAAGAAGATGCAGAAAGAGAGACACTGATATAGGAGAGAAGAGTAGCATAGCAGAATAGTGATAAGCCTAGTAAGCCAATGACAACTATTGGATCACTATAATAAGTTTCATTAGAAAATATTTATATTTCAGGGTGGTAGGGAGGTGCTAGGGAATATTGTTTTCCTCAGAGGTTCAAGTGGGTCCTTGAACACAGGGAGTTGAAGCTTCCATCTGGTTGTAGCCAGAAAAACTAGGGTGGCAGGGTGGTGCAAGGGAGAATTGTTGTTTTTTGTTTTACAGGTTGGTGCCTGTGTGACTGGAAGTTGGTTCTGGAACACTTAGGGAGTTGATGCTTCCTTCTAGTGGGTTCTAAAGAAACCATGGAGTTGGTGCTTCCTTCTAGTGGTGCTATAGAAACCAGGGAGTTGGTGCTTCCTTCTAGTGGGTGCTAAAGAAACCAGGGAGTTGGTGCTTTCTTCTAGTGGGTGCTAGAGAAATCGAGTTGGTGCTTCCTTCTAGTGGGTGCTAGAAAAACCAGGGAGTTGGTGCTTCCTTCTAGTGGGTGCTAGAAAATCCATAGAGTTGGTTCTCTCAGTAAGTAGTAGCTTGCAAAGAAAAGGTTGTAACCTCATTATGAGTTTGTGCTCATAAGTATGATAATGTACAGAATGTAAAGATTACTTATCATATAAAGAAGAAGAGGTTTTTACCCTTTATGGTTTCCTCAAGAAATATCTGTCTCTGTGTATCTCATATGTGTGAATGATGTTGAATGTTCTATTGCTTACTTCCCTGCATTATTTTGATTGTCATTGAGTGCTCTGTAAATAGTTTAAAATAAGCATAATTGTTTAAGCACGGTAAGAACTGAGTCACCCCCCCTCTCAGTTGTGCAACAATTGGTATCAGAGCGGGTTCCTTTTATTTAAAGGTAGATTTGTAAGCTTAAACATGACAAGTCATGAAGGGACTTCAACCAGTAAGCCTCCTCTGTTTGATGGAACAAATTTTTCCTTCTGGAAGGTTAGAATGATAACATACCTAATGGCCTTAGGTGCTGATGTTTGGGATGTAGTAGAGACTGGAAACATAAAGCCTGTTGTGCTAGCTTCCAAGGATGATAAGTTAGAATTTAGATTTAATGCTAAGGGAATGAATGCTATCTTGAATGGACTTGCAGAAGTCGAGTTTGTAAAGGTGATGCATCTTCAAACTGCCAAAGAAATGTGGGAAAAACTCATTAGCATTTATGAAGGTAATGAGAAGGTAAAAGATGCCAAGCTTCAAACCTACAGAGTACAGTTTGAAAAACTACAAATGAAAGAAGATGAAACCATTGGGAAGTATTTTCTGAGATTTGAAGAACTAGTAAATGTAATGAAATCACTTGGTGAAAAAATTGAGGAACCCTCTTTAGTTCAGAAAATTTTGAGATCTCTGCCAGATAGGGTCAACCCAAAGGTCTCAGCTATAGAAGAACTTAATGATATAAAGGCTTTGTATTTTGATAAACTTCTAGGAACATTGACTGCATATGAAATGAGGATAGTTACAGATAAACCCACCTCTAGAGAAGCATCATTTAAAGCAGATAAGAATGAAGATTCTGAGCCTGATGAAAATGAAGCAAAATTCGTGAGAAGACTAAAGAAAGGATCAGGAAAGTACCAAGGTAAACTTCCCTTCAAATGTTTTAACTGTGGNAAGTTTATGTGTAAACAATGATGACTCCTCAGAAGACACCGATAGTGACTCTTCCTGTGAAGATAAGGTAAATGACTTCATGCTTATGGCCAAAGAGGGTTATGATAATAAAATCACAATAAGTGATGATAATGATGAAGAAGTCATGGTTGATATGGAAGGAGAACTGATCAGTGCACTGGAAGAGATTGACAGACTTAGATCTAAGAACAGAAAGTAAAAACAATTGCTGATACAGTTCGAGAAAGATAGTAAATAGTTTGATGAAGACTTTGCCCTGCTAAAAGTGGAATTAGAAGAGGAAAAGAAAATCAAGGACATTATGAAACAACATTTATCAGAAAAGAAGGCAAGATGTAAAGCTCTGGAAGAAGTAGTGAAAACTAGGAAGGAGCTGGAGAAGTTTCAAGCCTTGTATCATCAGAATCTGTCAAGTATGAAAGCCTCAGAAGGATTAGCCACCATTTTGAATCAAAAAAGGAATCCAAAGTTGAAAACAGGTTTGGGTTATGAAGAGGGATCAAGTAGTGGTCATCCAAGCAACAAAGACTTCATCAAGTTTGTCAAATCTACAACTAATGACAACAACAAACCTGTAGAAACAAAGGAAGATAATCAACCGCCCAGGAGGAATAAAGA
The DNA here is from genome assembly GCA_032191745.1 of Picea mariana. Taxonomy (NCBI): domain Eukaryota; kingdom Viridiplantae; phylum Streptophyta; class Pinopsida; order Pinales; family Pinaceae; genus Picea; species Picea mariana. Next base: position 5,377 of record JASDQU010169674.1, on the reverse strand, counting down.
AAAATGTGTCAGAACTGAATCTGTAGAAAAAGGAAATAATACACTCCTTTCTCAAGGAAATCATCAGCATGGAATAAATCGATTTCCTCAAAGAAGACAACCATTTTCTAGGTACAAAGATTTTTTCTATGGATATTGTTTCTACTGTTCTAACTTTGGTCACAAAGCTGTAAATTGTTCCTTAAGACTTAGACATGAGCAATTAAGATTTCCAAGGAATAAATATCTTCCACAACAAATAATGATACAACCAAGTAACAAACCATCACATATTGTAAATTGCCAAATTAATTCTAGAGACATGCAACTGAGGAGGTCAAGAAATAATAAACAGTCAATGAGTAGACAACACTGCAACAATAACTTTGACTTATTGAACAATGAGATTGAATGCTATAATTCTCACAACTTTGGCCAAAAAGCTGCAAACTGCCATCTGAATAATTACAAAGCAGATCCAAGTTTAAAGTTCTTAGCTAGAAAGGCCAGCACATGGAAGAGGAAAGATAATGAAAAATGTGGTCTAGCACTTTCAACTCAAAAACAAAAGGCCTCCAGGAATATAGACAGTGGATGTTCCAAACACATGACTGGAGACAAGGATAAGCTTATTTCCATAAGTAAAAGAAAAACATGAAATGTGATCCTTGAAAATGATGAACTAGGTAAAATCAAGGATAGAGGGATGGTGATTTTGAGTAATGACAAAGGAGATGCCCAGTACGTTCTTCTTGTGGATGGTCTGAAACATAATTTTCTCAGTACAAGTCAAAAGTGTGACAGAGGTAGTGAAAAGGCGTTCATGTCCAAAGAGTGTAAGATAAATGTAAACTTAGGACAAGTGGTGAATAAAGGCATAAGGAAAATTAATGATGTTGATATTGAATCCTCCTCTGCAAGTAAAGAAGAAGACACAGATACAGTAAAAGAATGTTTAGTTAGCATCTATCCCATGGAAGAAGTAGAAGAAGAATCATGTCATAATATGGAAGCTGAAGTTTTGAAGGTTGAGAAGTCAAACACCCAAAGCAAGTTCTTAAACAACTCCATGACCCTGGATAAGCTCTTGGATAGTTAGAGATCACCAAATGAAAAATGTGGTATTGGATACAACAAGGAAGAAATCAGTACTCCTTAGAAACCTGATACAGGTCCTTCATCTATGAAAAAGAAAAGCAGGTATGAGAGTGGTTGTAGTGATTTTTTCTTGTGATTGAATATGGTCATAAAAGCCTTGGATTGTATGCATCATGGAAGAAAAATGAAATTGCAGTAATAGAGATCGATTAGAATCAATGGGGAGATCCAAGGGTTATTTAAAAAGTACAAGCTACAATTATGTAGTGTTTCAGTAGGACAACAACATCTTCAACAACAACATTTTGTTTTACAAAATGATATACATGACATCTTGTAGAGATAACAAGAGGAAATACCTTGTCAAGGAAAGCTAACCTTTTAGGAACAAAAGGGGAAAATAGTCAGAAGCAGAGAGAACAGTAACAGGGGGAGTCATCCAATTATGACAAGAAAAGGTTGATGAAGGAGTCCCAGTAAGAGAGGTGAGAAATATTGAGTATTCGACAGAGGATACAACGGAAGCTGAAGATGAACAGGTCCAAGAATCAGAAAGAGAAGACTCTGGTTTAGATACAAATATTTGGCAGGCCTCAAATAAGAGAGTCCATCCTGTTAGGGGGAGTTTGTATTGATTGAATATCTGATACCTCCGAAAAATGCTGCAACAGCTCAGGGGGAGCATGTTTTCTTTGACATTGATGTCAAAGGGGGAGAAAAGAACAAGTTTGGGTGGCTTTGTTGCCATCAATGCCAAAGGGGGAGATTGTTGGCATGTTTTACAGGAACCATATGCTTGTCATTGATGGCAAGTATAGCAACGATGATGGCTTGAGTATAGGTATAATGTGTTAGGCGGGCACCAGAAGTATTTTGGGAAGAAGCAGCAGAGAAAGCTCGTGAAGACCAGAAGAGATATTGCAAAGGTGCACACAGAGTGCAAGAGTGTGCTTGTTCATTTGATGGAAAATAGGCAGGCAAGGAAGATCAACAACACAGGGATAATGGCATGGAAAGATTAGAAGCATAAACTCCATTTCAGAGTTTCGGACACTGGGAGTTGGAGGAGTCAAGCAAGAAACTCACGGCAGAAAATCATGAAATACGAAATGATGAAATCCCGAAACAGGCACATCAACCGGAGTTTCAGATACCAGGATTTGGAGGAGTCAAGAGTCAAGACTCTTCATCATAGGAGTCTCGAAGTCGCGAAATGAGAAACGTCGAAATCCTAAAACAAGCACATCAACAAAGAGTTTCGCAGACTGGGAAATAACTCCATTTCAGAGTTTCAGATAGCAGGAGTTGGAGGAGTCAAGTGTTGAAACACTTCACCACAGGAATGCTGAAATGTCAGAATGCCAAAATGTGAAAAACACCTTTTGGTGTAGGTTTCGGATACCGAGAGTTGGAGTGTCAAAACACTTCACCATAGGAATGCCGAAATGCAAAAAACACCTTTTGGTGTAGGTTTCAGATACCGAGAGTTGGAGTGCCTAAACACTTCACCACAGGAATGCTGAAATGCCAGAATGCCGAAATGCGAAAAACACCTTTTGGTGTAGGTTTCAGATACTGGGATTTGGAGTGTCGAAACACTTCACCACAGGAATGTTGAAATGCCAGAATGTCGAAATGCGAAAAACACCTTTTGGTGTAGGTTTCGAATACCGGGAATTGGAGTGCCAAAACACTTCACCACAAGAATGCCAAAATGCGAGAATGCCGAAATGCGAAAAACACCTTTTGGTGTAGGTTTCAGATACCGAGAGTTGGAGTGTCAAAACACTTCACCACAAAAATGTCAAAGTGCCGAAGTGCCAAAATGCAAAACCACGAATGCACTTTATGGATAAGCGCTTGGTCACAACTGTGGGCATGTGAAGGAAGGAGCTTGCAAGTTGCAAGGCTCCATTTCGTGATCGGGATTTGAAAGAGTCAGAGTGACTCACAACAAATTCACGAAACATGAAATTGTGAAATGCAGTTTCGAATAAGGCTGTGGTCAGAGTCAGTGATCACAGCTACGGAAGATGGAGGAAGGAGCTAGTGAAACCAAGCTCCATTTCGGTGATTGCGACTTGGAGTGTCGAGACCCTTCATCATAGGAATGCCGAAATGCGAAATTGCAAAAGTGCTTTATGGATAAGCACATGGTCACCACCGATGGTCACATCATCGAAGAGATGTAGAGAAGAGCTCGAAGAGACACACTCCATTTTGGAGTTTGGGACATGGAGAGTCAAGACAACCCTTCACAAAATCCCCAAAACGTGAAATGCGAAATGTGTGTGCAGAATTGGCCCCTGATCATAACCTATGGTCACATCGACAAAGGGTCAAGGGAATAGCTAGCATGAAGCTAATCTCCATTTCAGAGATCACGACATGGAGAATCGAGATGCCTCACAACAGGAATTGTTGAAATGTGAATCACGAAAGCACCTTCTAAACAGGCGTGTGGTCACCGCTTGAGGCCACATGTGAAAGGAAAGGTGAAAGGTGCCAAAGGCATAAGGCTCAAGAGGTTCATAGTGTAACTGCCAGAAACCACTGATTGTTTCTGCACAGAAAAATAAAAAAGGCCTCAGTGTGATTGCCAGAGGAGCTGAAGAGTCTCAAGGCATCTGTCGGTAGAATGAAGACTGTTCAAAGAAGTGATTGATAGGTGGAAGAGCCTTGAAGCCTGTAACTACAAAAGAGGGGATGAGCTTGACTATGATAGAGAAGACGAAGAGTCTCGACTGCTAGATAGGCTAAGGAATCTCGGCATAACACCTAGTGATGATGGACGCATGGGTTTAACGGCTAGAGAAGCTGAAGAGTTGCAATGATGATCTGGAAGAGGACTCGACACGAGGAGAACATACAAAACAGAGAGAGTGTGTTGATTCTTGAGGTAGTGAAGCGGTGGAAATGTGGAGTGGAAGTGCATATCCCGATGTGGAGAAGAATGGCAGTGTGAAGAGTATGCAGATGGATTGCACATAGAGCATGCACAAGTTGCATAGAGACTATAAGAATGAAGAAAAAAGAAGAGATGAGTGTTGTTGTTGAGAGTGATTCAGGTGTGTAGAAGGAGGCAGAGTGTAAGAGATGAAATGCACATAAGAGGAATGGTTCATAGATGGGATATGGCGCACAGAGCATAAAGCGCAATAGAAGCAAAGAAAAGAGATGCATAACTGAGACAGTAAAAGAAGTTTGAGGTGCACTTGTAGATAAAAATAGAAGATCAGAAAGTGAAATAAGATGTAGAAAGAGAGACACTGATACAAGAGAGCAGAGCAGCATAGAAAAATAGTGATAAGCCTGGTAAGCCAATGACAAATATTGAATCACTGTAATAAGTTTTAGTAGAAAATATTTATATTTTAGGGTGGTAGGGAGGTTCTAGGGAGGACGGTTGTCCTTAGAGGTTCAAGTGGGTACTTGAACACAAGGAGTTGAAGCTTCCATCTAGTTGCAGCCAGAAAAACTAGGGTGGCAGAGTGGTGCAAGGGAGAACTATTGTTCTTTGTTTTACAGGTTGCTGCCTGTGTGATTGGAAGTTGGTGCTTCCATCCAGTTGGTGCTGGAACACTTAGGGAGTTGGTGCTTCCTTCTAGTGGGTGCTAGAGAAACCAAGGAGTTGGTGCTTCCTTCTAGTGGATGCTAGAGAAACTAGGGAGTCGGTGCTTCCTTCTAGTGGGTGATAGAGAATCTAGAGAGTTGGTTCTCTCAGCAAGTAGCATCTTGCAAAACAGAGGTTTTAGCCTCACTATGAGTTGGTTCTCATAAGTATGATAATGTACAGAATGTAAAGATTACTTAGCATATAAAGAAGAAGAGGGTTTTACCCTTTATGGGTTTCCTCAGGAAATATCTGTCTCTGTGTATATCATATGTGTGAATGATACTAAATGTTCTATTGCTTACTTCCCTGCATTATTGTGATTGTCATTGAGTGCTCTGTAAAGAGTTTAAAATAAGCATAATTTTTTAAGCACGGTAACAACTGATTCACCCCCCCCCTCTCTGTTGTGCAACAGTTTCTTCTTCCCATTCTTTTTTTATTCTTTCCAAATAAGTTGAAGTAGTTCAACTATTTTCTTTAGTTAGCTTGATTTACCTTAACTAATTAGTTTAGGAGAAATAAATAATAATAATATTGTTAAGGGTATTTAATTAATAATAACTAGGTAGGTGGGACCCCTTGTGACTCCCATCATTTCTTCTTTTCAAATCATAAAATATAACAAAAAAGGATAATCATTTTAACTATATACCACCCTTATAGCTCCCTTAAATATCCTCCAAA
>JASDQU010169672.1:0-10208 GCA_032191745.1 Picea mariana | reverse complement strand
CAGATCTTACATTTAGTCACTCATGTGCACTAAGCCATAGATTTGAGCTCTTCACTAGACGAGATATTTGCACACTAAGCACTAGATCCTCCTTCCTAAACTAGGTCAAATGCACAAAGCCAAATCTTCTATCATAACATTTACACCTTCTAAAAAATAATAATCACGTACATACATTCCTTTGCACAAAGCAAAACCGTTCACACAGAACTACATTCACTTTTCTTACTTCTACAATACATTCCCCTTTATTTATACTTTACAAACCCTTACAATAAGGCCTAAACATGGGAAAAATCCATGGGTTGACATCCCATAAACCTATTACAAAACCCTAAAGGATCCTTTACTGGGTCCACAAAACCCTAAAAAATGGGTGAGATTCACGATCTCAACTCTGCCTGGGTGCTCCTTCTTAGACCAACGTGTCGAAGTCCAAAAGTGGGATAATTATGACCAATTTTTCATCACAAATTGGTCCAGGGCCAACAAGCCCCCAACAGTCACATGTGACTCATCCCCAGTCACTCAAGTTTTGACAATGTTGCTTCAAATGCCCCGAGCTTAGCTCGAGCTACCTCAACTTGCTGCCTCGCCTGAGCCTCCTGCTTATTGAAATCCTAGATTGTCTTCTCTATAACAGGCCCTTATAGACATTGTTCTACTGTTGCAACTAATTAATATAGTTGTGAGCCCTGTCCATCAATCTCCTCGAACACCTTGCAACCTTCATCATACATAGGTTGTAGATTTTGCGTTACTTCCATTACCTTACCCTGGAGGGCAGTGATATGTTGTTGTATTGTGCATTGCTCATGGGATCTCTTCATCCTTTCCATTGCGGTGATCAACTTCATCTGCGCTTGCAAAAAAAATTCTTGTTGTTACGCCTCCTGTAATTGTGCTTCTAACTGTGTTCATATGTTTGGGTGCTCCTGTCACTCAACTATTTACATACCAAGGTTAGGAATCGTATATTTTCTACTATGTTTTAGTAGTCTCCTCCCTCTGGTCATGCACCTCCTATGGGGTGCTTGGTACTGTTTGGGCCTCCAGTTCTGTTATCCTAGCTTGAAGATGCTAGAGGGTCTCGACAACCTTCACTACTTGAGATTTGACTGACTCTTTCTCTTCCTGTGCCAAGCCTGGCATAGAGAGACATGCTTTACTTAATTCTTCTTTGACCATGGCCTGCTCTTCGAGCAACTTCTCTTTTTCCATCTGTAGCTGGGATTTTTCCTCCTGAAACTTTGCTTGAAGCTCTGCTTTGTCATTTTCATGGGAAGCTGCATTGTCTTGCACTGCTCATGATTTTACTAAGACTTCGTCTTTCACCCTTTTCAAGGATTTTGTAGCCTTCTCCTTCTCTTCCTGAGCTCTCTGGAACCGATCTTTTGTTGCATCCACAATCCTTCTTAACTGGGCCGGTTCATCCCCCAATTCTGTAGTCTGTAATGAGGAAGGCACAGTCGACGCAGTAGGTACTGTGCAGACCAAGCAAATAGCCTGTTGCACTTCCTTCAATTCTCTCTCAATTATTCTCTATAACTCCTCCTATTTCTCTCCATATCTATGCAACATGTCTTCAGAGGCATCGTCCATAGCTCCATGGACCAAACTTATGTCATCGTCAGTGAGAGTGGCTTCCAACTGTGGCTTATTGGCATGTGTTTTCTTCCTTGCTGAAGGTTTGTTTGATGAAACATTCATATTTTGTGGTCTCACTGTCCCAACAGGGGGATATTTAGGTGGTGTAGATTCACCTCCTCCTTTCTCTTCTTCTCGTCCATCTCCTCCTCCCTATCTGTTTTCTTTGTCTCCTCCTCCTCCTGGCGAGCCATACCCGTTATCTTCAAAATTTTTCTCTTCATCATTGTCTGTGTCCTAGACTTCAGCCTTCTTTTTTTGCTTCTTTGTTCCATTGGACTGTCCAACATGTTCAACTCATGTAACTATGGGGATTCCTATGATGTTAGTGTCAGATAATTCTACATCGGCAACAAGTACAAGAAATTCCTCTGGCCATTCCTTTGTAATCTGCTCCATATCTTCATCTATCAACTTGTAGTATGACTGTAATTATTCCTAGTGCTCATCTCTTCGTGCGGTGATGTAAATGAATTGGGCATCAGCGCGGAACTTCACTATGGCTTGGTATTGGTGTAGGGTATGCAGTGTCATACGCAAAAATGATTCAATGGAGACCTTCAATTGTTGGTAATATCCATGAAACACAGCATTAGACTGCCACTGCTTCATCATGTCGTTGGTATACTACAGGGTGGAAAAATGAGCGGCCAATGGATCTGAAGGTTCGATCTCTAGGAAAGTGGGTCCTTAATTAATTTTCCAAGTGACAAATGTGATCAAAATGATCAACCAACTGTAATGGAATTCATATCCCAAGTCATGGGCTTCATGACAATCCTTTTCTAATTCATTGATGCAGTAGTTTTCCTAGTTCATTTGGATGCCCTCCACACACTTTTCTGTGAGGTCCACCATGAACCTGGTGACCTATTTGGGGCGGTTCTTCCTCACTATATTTCTATATAAGAGTTGACAAGAGAGGCGCATTGAACCATCCTGTATAGATGCTACCTTGTAACCTCACTTTCCTTTTTAAACCTCTCCGTAATATTCCTTGATGCGTTGTGCTAACAAACGGTCTGAGGCCTTCCCTGGATAAAACTTCTTAGGGTCAGGACCCTTCACAATTAAACCTATGATCTAGTGGATCAACATCGGATCCAGAGTAATCCTTCTTTTGATCCATAGATATCCACCATGATAGCACCACATAAGGAGTTTAATGCAATTGTTAACTTCCTGGTGGCGGGAAAAATGTGGTATCGTCATCACGTTAAACACGGTTGACTACACCAACCCCTTAATCCATGGCTGTGAGACGAGATGAGGTTTCTTTCCGTTTGTCTTCGTTAAATATCAGTGAGGATCCAACATGGCATATTTCTTCCAGTCTCCTAAGTTGAAGTCGATGTGCTTCAACAACGAGATCTGTCCTAACTGACTCCTGACTATGTGAATTCCTTTCATAATGTAGGTAGTGAACATAGATTAATCATAAGACAGAGGGATACTGTCATGGTTAACAGTTCTATCCAGAGGAAGAACATACTCAGGTAGAATCTATGATATCTACTTCGCGTCAGCCAGATCACCACGGTGGTTACTTCATTGTTTAGTTTCAGGGTTGATACGGGTGGAATGATGTCCGGTCAAAGGGGAAGCTTGTGGTCCCCTAGTCGACGATGCCTGAATACCTTCAGATATGATTCTATCATCCATTATATTCTTAATAACTTCCTCAACAAACTTCTCCAACTCTCTAGGTTCACCTGAAATTCTAGATTTTAACAGACATGTTGGTTAGACAAACAGACAGGCGAGGTCTAGTTTCAGATAGCACAACTAGACACTTGGACAATTATCTTCTTAGATCAGTCAATCACGGGTAGAAAAAATTGGTCCCAGCTCCACCATCAACAAGTTAAGTAAGTGGGTGGTCGTGATGGATCTTCCAACGAACAAAAAAATGCTTCCATTAATGTAAATCTATCTGCTATGGCATGGTCTCAATCTCCAAAGGCAGTCCATAAACTCATAAATGTGTTTCCTCACCATTATGAAGCATCACTCTAATGGTTGGGGTGCCTCCAATGGTCATATAACCTCACCAGGGAGAAGTCCTAATCTTCGCGGACCTTTTGTTCCAACGAGGTTCAAACCTTGCAAACCTGCCTCCTGTGAGGTTCCAGTCTGCGAAGTCTTCCATTCAGTTTTCTTAAATTCTTGTAGCTTTTCCAACTTAGACTTATTTTTATTTAGCCTCCTCACCTTCTTTCCTGTTATCTGAGTCTCTTTAACTGATTCCATAAAGCTCTTTCCATTTTTATTCTTATCTTCCCCTAGCACAGTGGCTTCACACTGTTGATGTGCCCTCAATGATTCTTAAATTAATATCCCTTTTCTTAACACTTCCCGAGTGGGCATAATTCTTTCTTGAATAGATAGGTTCTTCAATCCTTCTTTCATTATTTCAACCTTGATAACTAATTATCTTTCTTTATGTCCCTCCTGCGTTGTTACTTTTTTCTATTGCTTCAACTTATCCTCTCGTTCTTCTATTAGTCTGTCTATTTTCCTAGCTATGGAATCCCTTGATTCTTGTTTTTTCTTTTTTATAGCTTCTTCCTATGCTTTCCTTCTCATCTAATCCTTCTCAATCCAAGTCTTACCTAAAAATATTGGAAAAGGGGCGTTATCCCCAACAAACCTAATGACTTCAAATTCTTGTTCAGTCTATGTTCCATGAACAATAATAGGTACAATAGTTACTCTTCCACATAAGGTTATCATCTTGACTTTAAACAAGCATATCCTTCCTAAATAAGGTACCATAGTAGGCTTCCCCAAAACTTCCCAAGTTTCTTCTCTCATAATATTCGCTTGTGTTTCTTCATCCAAGACACAGTCTATGTTGAAGTCTTCTATTCTTGCATTTATGCATTGTTTTTCTTTCAAGGTTTCTGGTAAACTAACATCTTTATGAGAATCCATCATTTCTTTCAACTATAATGACATAGTCTGAAATTCCTCTAATCTTTTCTCTTTATGAATTTCTAACATACCCTTAGTCTCTTGACTCTTTTCATAATTTTCTTATTTTCTGTTCATCCCTTCAACTTTAGCAATAATCCTTGAACAATCCTCAACCTCATGACCAACAACCTTACAACAAAGACAAATAGGGCCTACCCTAGGGAATTCCTTTGAAAAATGTCTCAACCTTCTGCAATTATAACACAAAGTCAATCCTCTTTTTCTCTTAAATGTTCCCCAATCTTTTATGTACTACGCACTTCTCGTAGGTTCATAGTGTTGGACCTACAATGTGCAAAAATTCTTTCTAGGTTCCTGCATCCACTTATTAGTCCAACAACTCTTTCTATACATAGGAATAACATATCTTTCTTCATTTTCATTAAATTTACTCAAATCAACTCTTTATTTCAACTGCGCCCTAGCCTTTAGACTATGACATAATCTATTAAACATACTTAAATTCATGCTTTCGAACCAAAAAATTTCACTTATATTTCTCTTACCAAAGCACATAGCTTACCTCTTTTTAGGATCTTACCTCTTTTCTTCATAACATATTACTTTCTTGGCACAAATATTCGCAATTCAAGTAGAGTACTACGAACTTCAGCAACAGATCTACACATAGAGATTCTCTTTTTCTTTACTTCAGTTCCCAACAATCATAGTTTCAGGTCTTGAGAACGGAACCATTTCTTGGAATAGGGAAAGACCCACGGTTCAATGCTTAACAAAACACCAATAGAACCCCAAATACTGACCCTTTCGGAAATAGATGTGAAGCAGGTGAAGTCTCACCCGAGGTAGAAGCAAGGGGGGTACATGACATAAGTGTTTGTAACCAGGTTGGGACATAGATCTGTGATACAAGCACTTCCTAGACTATTCTATTAACTCTTAGAAGGTGGCATGCATTAGTTTCTTAACATCGCAGATCATAATCAAGGATATATCGGTGTGGTAGCAACAAATGATTACATACAATGAGTACTTAGAAGTTAGCATTATAGGATCTATATACCCTTAAAACAAGATTCATTTACCCTTAAAACAAGTAAAGCACTTAAGCAACAAAAGATCTATATATTATACATCACAATCAAAACACTAAGTAGATTCATAACATAAATAACATGACACAAAGAAAACCATGAGACACCAGATATATGTGGTTCACCCTAGAGCGGGGCTACATCCACAAACCACTTCGCCTCTTTATTATTCGCCCATATCTTACATTCAGTCACTCCTGTGCACTAATCGAAAAAGTCGAGCTTTGCACTAGACAAGAGATATGCACACTAAGCACTAGATCCTCCTTCCAAAACTAGGTCAAATGCACAAAGCCAAACCCTTAATCACAAAATTTACGCCTTCTACAAAATCATAATCACGCATATACATTCATTTGCACAAAGAAACTCTGTTCACACAGAACTACATTCGCTTTTCTTACTTCTACAATACATTCCCCTTTATTTATACTTTACAAACCCTTACAATAAGGCCTAAACATGGGGAAACCTCATGGGCTGACATCCCATAAAACCATTACAAAACCCTAGAGGACCCTTTATTGGGTCCACATAACCCTAAAAAATGGGTGAGATCCACGATCTCAGCTCCGCCTGGGTGCTCCTTCTTCGACCAACGTGTCAAAGTCCAAAAGTGGGCCAATTCTGACCAAAGTTTCCTCAAAACTTGGTCGAGGGACAGTAGTACAAGCAATACTAATTGTGTGATTAATTAACATCCTTGAAGGACGTGAATCCCAAACAATGCCTGAAACTTTTCGAACAGTCGTGTGTTAAAAAAATACATTGTTTTATATTTTAAGAAATAAGAAATTGTATTTTCTATGTCTAACATTAGGTTGCACACATAAACCTTTTTAAGTTAAGAAAAATTAATATATATTCAATGCACATTCCTGGAAGCGATCAAATTCCCTAGAGCTAGTTTATTTCCATCATGTTGGTTGGGATAGAAGGATCCACCACGAGGACAAAGAAAGCAGGTAGAAATAAAAGCACCTGTGCAAACACAAGCTGGTGATGGAAGCACTTTATGACTAGGAATCACTATGTCCTTATTGATATCTGATCCTGATGAACAACTCGAGAGGTGCTTACGGCGAGGCCATGGAAATTTATTTGATCTAGACAAGGCAATACTTCAAGCATCGAGCAATTTTCATTTTTTTTCAAATATCGGATCTACTGCAATAGAAGAAATGCATTCTCCTTATTCAAAGCAAGGGAAAGAGAAGGAAGATTGATATTCGATGGAAATAACTCTCGAATATCCTACTACATCAAGGTCTCTTCTAAATAATGAAACAAAATGATTACATGAAGGTGGTAGTAAAATGTGATCTTCAGAAACCAAATCATTAACTGAACACGTCAAACTTCTTGCAGAAGGTGGTAGTATAAAGTAATCTTCAAAAAGTGTTTTAGAGTCCATAATCCATAATTCCTTCCGATTAACTTTTCCTAGTTACATGTCGATGCAGGCATCAAAAAAATTTTGAGCCTCGTTCCCTAGTTATATACCCACCTTCACCTACCAGGAGAATATTCTTGCAAAGAGCGGCAAATTCTTTGACCCAGATGCAATCATATGCATAGGAATAGTGAAAACAATGTGCAGTAATGATATAAATTTGATTCTATGTGGAGTCTGTTACTACATCGAGAGGTCAGTGAACAAACTTTGACAAAGAATATGACTTTTGGTCAAGTCTGTTACCACACCCAGAAGTTGCTCTACAAAATTTGAAATAGAAACCTCTGTAATTTTAGGATGTTGATTCAAACACCCATACAGTTTCTCACATTCGTGAGGATCCAAATTTATAATTTCCTTTTGATTATTTTTTCCCATGAAGTAATATTTGGCATCATTTCTGAATATTCCAGACCATTTTGCAAGCCACGATATGTGTGACTCCTCCGATGAAAGATAAATTCTTGTGTGCTCTGCAGGATTTGATACATTTTCCAAATCTGTGTTGTTGGAAGAAGCTATATACTTCAACAAAGGAGAATTTTGTAGGTGACTTGAAATTCCCTTACAATTTCTAGAAACAAAACAAATAATTTCAACATACAAATCTTCAGGCAGGCCTTTCAACCAACCAAAGCATCGAATACAGGGAGAATACCAATCATAAGATACTTGAATTTTTTCGTGTCTGAGTTTTTGTTGGCTAACAAATATTTTTTTGCTCAAAGTTGACGTCACATAAAACCATTCCCTCATATTTCAATTGGGCTTGAATGACATCTCTAAGTTGTCTCACATGTGGATGACCGGGAACATTACAATGAAGGCACCTTAAAGCCCAAGTTTTCGATGATAGAGGGAAATGCAATAAGTATTTAAAATGAACGTTGGAGGATGATAGTTTAATTTTTCGTAAATCTTGGTTTAATTTATTTTAATGGAATATGTCCTCGATATTTTCTCCTATTAATGCCAATGTTTTTTAATATGTGTGTTGAATAGTCACTAATAACATGAGTTAACATTTCCATATGCAATCATATTCTCAAATATGACAACCTGTAATATATGCACAGTATTAAAGAGGGACATCATTTCAAGACCTTTGTGTATGACAAGTTTGTGGATGACAGTGGGGTAGTACAATATTGCACTGTTACTATGATGATGTCTTAAAACAACTAAAATAACCACCAATTTTTTCCAATTCAAGATGGATGCAAAAACATCGTCAGATCCCATAATATTCACCCGTTAATGCGTTTTAATGGGAGATGTCCTCAAGCTTTCCACTTATTAATGCCAATATTTGTGAACCTTTCTGGTGGTTTGTCAGTAGTAAAAGCATAATTAATGTGCATTGGGAAGGGCATAAGGTGGAGGGAATGGAGGGGAGCGAAAAATGATTTTAAACTTTTGTGAACGCGGGAGTCCGTGAAACTGTGAATCTTTGAAGACTCGACTAAGTATGGAAAGGCGAGTCAGTCAGACGAAGTCATCGTAGGTAGATTCAGCCTTGTGATTTTGAGGAGTCTGGGTTCGAATTGTAGATCACCAAAGTTTTGGGTGCAAGATGTATACCCTGAACACAGGGCACCAGAGTTCAATAACGCCTATCCAAGAAACCACATTCATAAAATTGGCTAAGTATGCAAATGAATGGCGGTCGGTCAGACTCATGATGTGAATATATAGATGAAAATGAGGATTTGTCAGTTCGCCACCCTGAGAACCAACGAGCATAGAAACGTGACTAATTATAGAACTAGAAACGCATAATAGAGGAGAAGAAGAAAAGGAAAAAATGGGTAACTTTAGAAGAGGAAAAAGAAAGAGAGAGAAGAACTGTATCCCTCACACAAAAACACTTAGTCTCATAAATATGAATCCATAGAAACACATTAACTATGAAAAAAACATTCTCAGCTATGAAATATAGTTGGAGCTCGACAAACTCTGGTTCAAGTCAAAAGAGATGTTGTTTATATCTACTGCAAAAAATTTCATATTATTTTATCTTAGTAGTATTTTTTGGTGGGCCAACTGTAAAACTATGTTCAAATTTGCATTTCTCAAGTGGAGATGTGTTTGTGAAGACACATTTCCTTGAACCACAATCCAGGGGTTGGGAAAGTGCAACTTGGATTATTTGTTGAGAATATATTTGTTGAATTCTAAGCAATGGATTTCCAAGTGCACGTATCATTTGCATAGTATCAATATGATTTCTTTCATGTTCTTTGTGTATTCTTCTTAATGCACTTGTCATAGATTTGTCAACCTTTTCCATGTCACTATGGCTATGACAAAGGTGGTATCTCTAGAAAACAATGACTTCAAGAAAAACACCAAGACAACGCCACACTCCTGTTTCTCTGGTCATAGTAGTGACATATGAAATATGTTCTGCAAGATGATTTTGGCTCAGACATTCCCAATATTGAAAATTCTTACTTGCAAACTGGAAATAGTAAACAACAACCAACAAACAGGAATTCAACCACGACACCAAGACTCACCGATGAATGGGAAAGGACAGAAGCACAGCCCCTAGCCTGCAAACTGCAACAACATTTCCAACTACAGATGCATGACCCCAACCCTACAAAGTTGAAGCAAAGAAGAGCAAGCGAAAAACAACAAACCAGTGAAAAAGTACGAAGAGGCCCAACTGCAGTTGCAGGACCTCAACTCTGACAAGTTGAATCAAACAAAAATAAGAAACATCCAGTGAACCAACGAGCAATCATCAACTATTCAACTAGGAATGTCGGTGAAGAACAATATTGTCCAAATTTACTGCAGACAAGATTGTATAAAAAAATATGAGGAATATATTGTAACATGCCTGCTAAGCAAACATTTCAGGATGTGATGTTGGAAGATTGATTGTTGTCATTGATGTCAACCCTAGTCATGGGTTTTGGACCGTAAGATTGATAAAGGTATTTGGACATGAAGGAAAATGCATATGCATATACAACACCCATGAATGGATAGTATACATCATGCTGTTTCCGGTGGTATGTGGCACATCACATGGATCCTCGTGGTTGAGGAGAAATGAATTTTTG
>JASDQU010169671.1:10204-21346 GCA_032191745.1 Picea mariana | reverse complement strand
TCATCACGTTTCTTACCTTTTACCCAGGGACTTTGGAAATACTCTTTATCCTAGGATTTGTCACATGTATAAGGGTTAATGTTGTTCCCCTCATGGTAAAACTTAGGAACATTCTAAAATCAACCTTTATTATGTTGTGTTAAGAGAAATCACTAAGTGTGCATCACCTAAAGGCTTGCAAAGAAGTTGGACCCACCACTACAAGTGGGTGCCTTGCATTGGGATCCATGACACTGCATTGGGATCTGTGATGTTTCCTTGTGATCTATGACACTACATTGGGATCTGTGATGTTGCCTTGGGATCTGTGTATTTAAATTTGGACATATCTATGAACAATGGGATCCATGCCATTTTTCTTGGGATCTGTGTACTTCATTGGGATCTGTGTCACTACATTAGGATCTGTGACAGTGCATCATAAAATGACAAGGATGCCACATCATCAATGTTGTAACCTAGGTCTGCATCCCCTGCCTCTCCTCTCTTTTTCCCTATGCCTTCATCAATTTTTCCTTTTTATGGTGGTTAAGTCAGTTTCCCACTACCGAGTGTCTTAGCCCTTATTCATTTTTGAGTCTTCGCACATTTTTGTTTCTGTTTTTTTGAGAGGATATATTACATGTCATATTTGTTTCGAAATGCTTGTCATCGTGTGCACCATTGATTGAGCTCACCACGGGTCTACCAAGCCTTTTCTATGCGCAGGAAATTCCCATGCACACGACGAAACAATCCAGAGCAACAAATCTTGGGCTCAGACTGTAGGAACAGACGGGTTAAATTTTGACGGCGGATATCCATCAGGTCAAATAGATCAACAACTCTCGTCCATTCGGGTTCCAGAATCGCGTGGGTTTTAATATAAAGTTTGAAGTACTGAGTTTTCGAAGCCTCCGAAGAGATGAAGAGCCGACTTCACGAGAACCTAACACGTCACTTTGACGATTTTCCTTTGGGATTTTTTTGAGCATAACATTCATAAACTCCTGAAGCCCAGATTTCTAAAGTGAATTTGGACCGTTCACCGGTCAGAACACGCATCAACAGATCATTCACTTTGGGGATTTTCCTCGAGGAGATTTTCACGCTTCACATTCGAATCTCCTGAAGCCCGAAGTGCCGAAGCACGTGGCACACACATCAGTCATGACACATGGCACACTCATCAGTCATGACACATGGCACTCATTCTAGGTCATTTGGTTGTGACATTCGTCCATTTCCACATGACACGTGTCACCCTTATTTCCATGACACATCAACATCTATGAAATCATATGACGTCAGACCACCACGTCATTACAAATATTTTTCATGCTTCACATTTGAAACTCCCGAAACCTGGATATCCGAATAAAATCTAGACCGTTCATTGGTCACGACATGTGTTGACAGATCATTCACTTTAGAGATTTTTCTCTGGGATATTTTTCATGTTTCACATTCGAAACACCCGAAGCCTGAAATTCTGAAGTGAATCTGGACCATTGACCCCAGGTCAACGAGAACCGTCGATCCTTGCAGCAGGTAAATATCACCCGAATCACAGATCGTCATCAGATCGATGATCACGTTTCCTTGCGGGGATGTAAAATGATCGAGTGTTAATTTTCCTAAGCGCTTACGTAATTGGAACCATGGTATTTTTGGAAGGGTACATGGCAGATTTTGGTGGATTGTGGGCCCAAAGGCGGTCTGGACCCAAACCACCCTCAACAGCTCTCGCAATCGCATGCTCGAATGACATCGGATCACCGCGTCACCTCCACGTCACTTCCAATCATCCCACTCACTACTCTCTCTCCTCTCACCGCCCGACACTTGTCCTCCGTTAACCACCACGCTGATCTCCATTGGCGGTGGCCCACCTCTCCAGATCAACGGTTCTTTTTGCAGCTCGGAACCCCCTGACCATTCTACCTTTAACAGTGGGGAGGGGGTCCGAGCAAGTGCTTTTCACATCACAGGCCCTACCTAACGTGACAGCTCCTCAAGAACTCAGACCCCCCCCTCTCTAATATTCTTACCACCTGACCCCCCCTTCGAGTTCCTCCTGGGTTGTTTTTCAATACCGCCCCCTCTCGCCTTTCACCACTTGTTCTCCACTCACTTCCCAACCTATCTAATCCTCCTCTTCCTACGCGCCACCTGCATCCTTCACTACATGTTGTCAAATCCATACTCTCGATACCTACACTATATTCACACCTCCTCTCACTTTGACATCTGTCTTCACACGTCATCTACCCTCGCGTCCATTCATCTCGTCTATCGATTGGATGCTCACCTCCACGTATCCCCTCGTTCCCGATGGGCCGACAACCATTCCAGCAAAGCTATTTCATAGGGACAGATGGCATCTGATGGGGTCAATACAGAGTGCGCTTGGCTTTCGAAAGATGAGGCATAGACAAAGAGTTAAGTCTTAGTCATGGGTCTACGTAGATTAGTCTCAAAAACACTTCAACAAACTCTGCGCATCCAACTGGTTATCTCCAGTGACCTCCAACAACTCATAGACATGCCTTCGTTCAACACAGATCTATGCTCTGTCACTCCGAGGCCTATTTTTGGTCACTCAGTTCCTCTAGCACATGCATCAGTTCTATCACAGAGATAGTAATAGTTTTGTTTGATTAAGTCCAACATTTTCATAGATTAGATATTGCAAGAGTGGTCTTCTGTGTGTGATAAGAACCACTCTTGTTAATTAAGTCCAGTGTCTTAGTAAAGTTAATTATTTGATTTACGAACAGTTCCCTAAATTTAAGACTCAGTCCCCTAAGGAAAAGAGCCTCTGCAACTCTTTTAAATAATTAGTTTTTGGATATTGTAAAGGTCAGATTTTTTGAGGAAAGAATAAAAATACAACAGATTGGTTGGACCCATTTTATGCATGGATTAAAGCTCTCTACTTGGTGAACATACTCTTGATGACAATGTTTCGTTCAACTTTGCATGTGTTTTCATTCTTATCTTGAATACAGTTTTTTTATTTGTGCAATGTACATTTAAGTTCCTTTCAGCTATTGTACGACTTATTTTTACTGATATGCAACCTGCCAAACAGTTAATGCTTTGGTGAAGATTTTTTTTCTGCAACCTGTGAGAGTTATTGTGTTTTGATACATGTTTGATGTCTTGAAATGATATTTTAAGTATTGAACTTTTTGCAGCAGATTATTCATTGAGTAGTTTGTTGTTTCCCTCTGTTTTATATTATTTCACTGGTTTGTCATTAGTGTGTCATCAACCAAGGAGGGCCCTCATCCATATCGTTCTACCAACCCAACCTTGCCTTTGTCTTGATAGAATAACCCTCTAACCAACCCAACAAAAGAGTTAAAAGAAGAAATCATTCTAAACTGATAGGTGGCCTAGCTTTTCCCTTTAGCAATTAGGTGCATACCTTAGGACCAACATCTTCTGGCGCCGTTGCCGGGGAACGGAGTAAGGAAATATATTTTCCTGGGAGAACAAAAATTGATCAGCTCTGACCTTTGATGATGAACAAAGATTAGATACCAACAGACTACCATCTTTCACCTGGTGACTTCACTGAGTAAAATCTAAAGAAGAAATACTGGCGCCCAGAAAGGGATTCAACAGATACAAATCTAAAAATAGAAAAGCCAAGAAGGCTGATTCTAACCCTGAGAATAACACATTAGGCTTTGAACTAGAAAGGAAACTAAGGAAATCCACTGTAGCTTAGAGATACACTTCCCCCCTCAAGGGAAAAACTGCACACCAAGAGAATACTTTAAACCATCATCACAAGTAGCTTGAATTCGCTAGCCCTGAGAATCATAATTCCAAAGGGGCTCAAACATATCCTACTCCTGATTCCACTTCAACATCCAATCCTGCATCCACTCCTGTATCTCCCATAAATTTGCAGATTCCTATTGTTCAAGCCATGGTCGTTAATAGGATGGATGTCATAATTGCTAGCAGATATGCACCCTTAGTGCTACCTGTAGTTTTACATGCACTCCCAACCACATATTACATGAAATATCTGCCAAGATATAATGGGGAGGGTGAAATAACTGCTGAAGAACATCTGGTATCCTTTTACATTTTTGCAGACAACTTTAACATTGATTATTCAGATGTGTGGATGAGGTTTTTTGTACAGAGTCTGGATGGGGAGGTCAAAAAATGGTTCAGGAGTCTTCCTCCAACCTCCATTGTAGATATTGAGGCGTTAGATGAAGCTTTTATAAATAAATGGGGAGATAGGAGAGATTATCTTTATTACATCACTGAATTTGGGGCTCTAAAGAGAAAAAATGGTGAATCTATTTCAGACTTCACCAAGATATTCAATAAAATGTATGGTAGAATCCTAGATGAAATCAAACCAACTAAAGCCTCTGCCAAGAACACTTATGCTAATTCATTTGATGCAGAATTCTCCCTCCTCTTGAGAGAGAGAAGATCAACCACACTGTTATCCATGCAGGAAGCAACCATTGAAGTTGAATCTAATATTTTGGCGTCAGACAAATTAAAAACTAGATCTGATAAAGAGAAGAAAAAACAGAGAGAGGATGCCCCTACCTCCTCTAACCCAACTACATCTAATCCCAAACTTGAAGAGATGACTAAGACTTTTAAGGATCTAACTTCTGAGATAGCTAAGCTAAAATGGGAATCCAAATAGCCAAATAGAACCTTTCAAGGGGCTGGTAATAGAAATCAGAACCAATTCAGAAGGCCTAATGATGCTCTTCAAGTAATGCAGAGAGAAAGGAGAAATGTTGATGATCAAAGGGTAGTGCCCCCTTTCCAAAACAATCAGATTGAGGAGATAGATGCATACAATGATGTTGTGGATGATACTGTTGTGCTTTTCAATGAGACAAATTATTATACCAGTCACTTAACAAAGCAAGAATATGAGGTAGCACAAATGTCAAATCAATTTGATGATTAGATAGGGGAAGAGGGATTTATTCAAGGTCAACCCAAGAAGAAATATGATTTGAGGATGAGAAATGAAGCTTTCAAGGCCACCACCTCTGATCAAGGAAAACAAGCAGAAGCCCCTCCCAAGCCAAATCCAAATAAAGGTATGCCATCTAAAACTCAGTCATCTCCACTATCAAAACCTCTTGCCCCTAAAACAAAGGAATTTGATAAGCCACCAACCTATTTCATCTTGGAACATAAGCTGAGCAAAATAAAGAGTCCTGTCCCTTTGAGGGAATTGTTAAAAAATGAACCTTTCAAGAAATCCATCATGAAAGTTATGAAACCTACTCCTTCTAGTGTATCTTCTGATGTCATTAGTCTACAGGATAAAAACCCAACCATTACTGTGGGCCCACACATTGAGGATGGATTTGATGCTTCTCCTCCTTTCTATATATCTCTGAATTTCCATGATAAGATCATGCAAAACTATCTTATGGACTCAAGAGCCTCTCACAATGTCATGCCCAAAGTTATTATGGAAAAACTAGGTCTAGAGATTACCAATCCTTACCAAGATCTGTACTCCTTTGATTCTAAGAAAGTAAAATGCCTGGGATTGATAAAGGATATGGTGGTTTCTCTAGCACAATTACCCATGAAGAGTTTTGTGATGGACATTGTGGTGGCTGACATCCCCCCAAAGTTTGGCATGCTATTATCCAGAACTTGGGCTAAGAAGGTTGTATGATCATGCATTGGATATCACATATGCCACCATTCCTGTGTTTGGTGGTGAGAATAGGAGGCTATACAGAGAGGTAAGGCTAGCCTACAGAGTCAGTGATCATCAAAACCTAAGAAATCACCCCATTTATGTTGTTGAGGATGAGATTGGTTCATATGTTTTTCATTTAGATGATGATGAACCTGAAATATCAGTCAACCAACACAGAGATCAACCAATGACTGGTCAACAAAACAAGGTGTGGAATATGCATTTCGATGGCTCTTCATCAAAAGACGGATCTGGTGCAGGTATTATCCTCATTTCCCCTTCAGAAGAAGTTATAACCCTCTCTTATAATCTAGAGTTTGAGACTACTAACAATATAGCTGAATATGAAGCTCTGGTATTGGGATTGAGGGCTGTCAAAGACATGGCCATTGATTGTTTATAATTTTTTGGTGATTCTGAGTTGGTCATTAATCAAGTGAGGAATATCTATCAAGCTAAGCAACAGAGGCTCAAGCAGTACAAGAACGAGGTATGGGACCTGATCGATAATTTCTTTCTAGCATTTAACCTCTCTTTCATTCCCAGAGAACAAAATCAGAAAGTTGATTCTTTGGCCTTAGCTGCCAGCACGTTCAGGCCTCCCATTGGCCCAAATATTAAATATTAGGTGGAAATCAGACATAGAACAACCATACCAGACAACATAAAGCACTGGCAAGTCTTTAGAGATGATTTAGAGTTGCAGATATTTCTTCATGCCATTGATGAATTCTCCAATATCTCAATTGATCAAGGAAGTCAAGAAGATGAAAATGAAAAATAAGAATATCAACTACCTTCTCATCTGCTGAAGACAGTGGTTGGTCATGATATTGTGGAGCTGAAAACCAATCACATTCCTAGAGGACTAGTACCATTGGAAGTATTGTTTGAAAACAATGATGTTTACAAAGGAACCACCATGAAGAATCAAGAAGAGGAGGTGATAGAGTGCAATATTGGGACCACCGAGAATCCCAAGATCATCAAGTTGTCCAAAGCATTGGCTGTAGAACAAAAAGACAGGTATGTCAAGCTTATTAAAAAGTTTGTTGATAATTTTGCATGGTCCTATGAAGATTTGAAGACATTTGATACTGACATCATCCAGCACAAGATCCCGCTAAACATTGGCTCCAAGTCATTCAGATAGAAGATTAGACAATTTAATCCCATGTTAATGTCCATAATTGAGAAAGAGCTAAAAAGAATGTTGGATGCCAATATTATTGTACCATTAAGGTATTCAAACTGGGTGGCCAACTTAGTACCTGTAAAGAAGAAGAGTGGGGAGATACGCTTGTGTGTTGATTTTAGAAATCTAAATAAGTGTTCTTTGAAGGAAAATTACCCCCTCCCCAAGATGGATCATATTTTACAGAGGGTTGTACACAAAATTTCCTTGTTGGATGGATACTCTGGTTATAACTAGATAGCAGTTTGTCAGGAAGATAAAGAAAAGACAACATTCACCACCCCATGGGGAACATTCATGTATGACAAGATTCCCTTTGGGCTCATGAACGCAGGGGCCACTTTTTAGAGGGCCATGGACATAGATTTTTGGGGGGAGAAGGAAAAATTTATGGTCATATACCTAGATGACATTACCATTTTTTTCAAGTCCGATGAGGAACATTTGCAGCATTTGGAGCAGGTTTTCAAGAAATGTAGGAGGTATGAGATATCTCTCAATCCTAGGAAGTCTCACTTTGCCATGCTATATGGGAATATCCTGGGCCACATCATATCATCCAGAGCCATAAAAATTGATCCAAAGAGGGTTTGTGCCATTCAATAAATTGAGATTCCTAGAAATAAAAAGGTTTTCCAATCTTTTATTGGTAAGATAAACTTCCTCAGATGCTTTAAGCCAAATTTTTCTGAAATTCCGAAGCCTATTACTAACATGTTGAAGAAATATGTTGTGATAAAATGGTCTTTGGAGGAGAAATCATCTTTCCAAACAATCAAACAAGCTTTAGTTGAAGCACCTGTATTGGCCAGCCCTAACTATACCAAAGATTTCTTCATCTTTTCCTTTGCCTTGGATGAAACAATTATTGTTGTATTGCTGTAGAAAAATGAAGAAGGGCATGAGCAGCCCATATGATTTTTCAACAGAGCCCTCCGAGATGTTGAGCTCAATTATGATATATTAGAGAAACAGGCTTATGCATTGGTCAAAACACTCAAGGCCTTCAGGGTTTATGTTCTACAGTCTAGCATAACGACCTTTGTTCCTAGCAGCAGTTTCAAAGAGATTCTGGTCCATCTAGACAATGAGGGGAAAAGGGGAAGATGGATTTTCAAACTATTGGAGTATGACTTGCACAAAAATCCCACCAAGTTGATCAAGGGGCAAGGACTGGCCAAATTTCTATCAGAATCAAACTGCAAGGCGCTAGAATTGCATCAAACCTTCATCCAATCAGATGCACCCATCATACAACATGGACAAGACAACTTACACATATTTGAAACCTACTCCTCTTTTCCTTGGTATAAAAACATCATCTATTTTCTACAGCATTTCGAATGCCCCTCATATGTGAAGAAGACGAAGGCCATGTATCTCAAATTGAAAGCTATCAAATTCTGCATCTCGAACCATAACCTATATTGGATAATTCCTACCGGCATCCTATTAAGATGCCTTGATGAAAATGAAGCTAAACAAGTCATAACAAAGATGCACATATGAGCGTGCGGTGGACACCAGCACTAGAAGGATACAATGCTCAAGATCCCGAGGGAAGGATATTACTGGCCCACCCTATTCTCTGATGTCTTTGCCACCGTTAGAGCATGCAATGAATGCCAGATGTTTGAAGGGAAGCATAAGTTACTATCACTATCCTTGAAACCTATCAATGCTAGTAGTCTGTTTCAACAATGGGGGTTAGACTTCATAGGAGAAATAAATCCACCCTCTAGTGGACAACACAAGTGGATCCTCACTGCCACCGACTACTTCACCAAATGGATTGAGGTTGTGCCCACCAGAAATTCCACTAACAAGATAATCATGAATTTCATGGAAACTAATATTTTTGCCAGATTTGGTTGCCCCAGTAAGCTTGTAAATGACAATGCCCAAGCATTCAAGTCCAAAGCCATGATTGAATTATGTGGCAATCACAACATTTCCTTGACACGTTCCACACCCTATTACCCCCAGGGAAATGTCCTGGCAGAATGATCAAACAAGACTCTCATCAGGATCATTAAAAATTTGTTGTTTGAAAGAAAGAAATCCTGGGACTCTAAACTCAAATATGCCTTATGGGCTGATAGGATCACCACTAAGAAGTCTCTAAGAACCTCACCATTCCATCTTCTTTATGGCATAGACAATGTTTTTCCTACTCATCTCGGTATACCAGTCCTGAAATTCTTGTAGGAGGATATTGAGGATCCCAATGACATCCAACGGAGGATCTTCCAGATTATAGAAGTTCAGCAGAGAAGAGAGGCACTTGATCAAAGAACATAGGCATACCAGAGCAAGATCAAGTCAACTTTTGATAAGAAAACCAAGAAGGAGATTTTTCAAGAAGGTGACCTGGTTTTGAGGCGGGATGCCAGAAGGGATGACAAGTCCAAGCATGGTAAATTCGACAACCTCTAGTTTGGCCCTTTTAAGGTGATTCAAGTTCTAGACAACAACACTTTCATCCTGCACAATCTAGATGATACAAAGATCTTTGGAGGCCCAGTAAATGGGCTCTTCGTGAAACACTATTTTGTTTAAGGATGGGGGAAGGTCCCTCTTGTACCATAGACACTTTACTTTATTGTTGCTTTTGATTAGTTAGTTGTGTGTGAATAAAGACTCCATATCCCAGCAAGGCACTAGAGTGTAGTTTTCGTTTTTAATTCAATAAAATGCATGGCTGAGAGACAGTAACAAATATGCAGGGCTGACAGATAGACACGAGGGTAAGTGATGAAAGGTAAGAGAAGTTATCTAATCTCAAGGCACCGGTCTACAGTTCTTAGAACCTCACAGGGACGATCTATCCCCAGTTGGAGCCAATGTTGTAACCTAGGTATGCATCCCCTGCCTCTCCTCTCTTTTTCCCTATGCCTTCATCAATTTTTCCTTTTTATGGTGGTTAAGTCAGTTTCCCACTACTGAGTGTCTTGGACCTTATTCATTTTTGAGTCTTCGCGAATTTCTATTTCTGTTTTACTGAAAGGATAAAATACATGTAATATTTGTTTCAGAATGCTTGTCATCACGTGCACCATTGATTGAGCTCACCGCAGGTCTACCAAGCCTTTTATGTGCACAGGAAATTCCCGTGCACACAACGCAGCAATCCAGAGCAACAAATCTTGGGCTCAGACTATAGGAATAGACAGGTTAATTTTCGAAGGAAGAGATCCATCAGGTCAAATAGATCAACGACTCATGTCCATTCAGGTTCTAGAATTTTGCGGGTTTTAATTCAAGTTCTAAGTACCGAGTTGTCGAAGCCTCCGAAGATCCAAAGAGCCAAAGTCCCGAGAACCTGACACGTCGCTTCAAAAATTTTCCTTGGGGAGTTTTCCGAGCATAACATTCATAAACTCCTGAAGCTCGAATTTACGAAGTAAATTTGGACCGTTCACCAGTCAGGACACGCGGCAACAAATCATTCACTTCGGGGATTTTCCTCAAGGAGATTTTCATGATTCACATTCAAAACTCCCGAAGCCCGAAGTGCTGAATCACGTGGCACACACATCAATCATGACACGTGGCACACTCATCAGTCATGACACATGGCACTCATTTTAGGTTATTTGGTTGTGACATTCGTCCATTTCCATGTGACACGCGTCACCCTTCTTTCCATGACACATCAACATTTGTGACATCATATGACGTCAGGCCACCACGTCACTTCGAAGATTTTTATCTGGGATATTTTTCATGTTTCACATTTGAAAATCTCGAAACCCATATATCCGAAGAAAATCTGGATTGTTCATTGGTCATGACACGTGGCGACAGATCATTCAGTTCAAATATTTTTCTTCGGGATATTTTTCATGTTTCACATTCGAAACACCCAAAGCCCGAAAGTCCGAAGTGAATCTGGACCATTGACCCTTGGTCAACAAGAATCGTCAATCCTTGCAATAGGAAAATATCACCTGAATAATAGATCGTCATCAAATAGACGATCATGCTTCCTTGCGGGGACGTAAACTTCTTGAGCGTTAATTTTCCTAAGTTCTCCTGCAATTGGAACCATGGTATTTTTGGAAGGGTACGTGGAAAATTGCAATGGATTGCGGGCCCAAAGTTGGTCTGGACCCAAACCACCCTCAACAACTCCCGCAATCACGTGCTCAAATGACATCGGATCACCGTGTCACCTCCACATCACTTCCAATCATCCCACTCACTACTCTTGCTCCTCTCACCGCTTGACACTTGTCCTTCATTA
>JASDQU010169671.1:88-10101 GCA_032191745.1 Picea mariana | reverse complement strand
CTAATCTGCTTACCGCCTACCCCCCCCTCTGAGTTCCTCCCAGGTTGTTCTTCAATACCGCCCCCTCTCGCCTTTCACCACCTGTTATCCACTCACTTCCCAACCTATCTACTCCTCCTCTCCCTACGCGCCACCTGTATCCTTCACTACACGTCGCCAACTCCATACTCTCGATGCCTCCACAGTATTCACACCTCCTCTCACTTTGACATTTGTCTTCGCACATCATCTACCCTCGCGTCCATTCATCCTATCTCCCGATTGGATGCTCACCTCCACGTCTCCCCTCGTGCCCGATGGGATGACAACCATTCCAGTGAAGTTATTTCACAGGTACAGATGGCATCTGACGAGGTCAATACAGAGTGTGTTTGGCTTCTGAAATCTCAGGTATAGACAAATAGTTAAGTCTCAGTCACAGGTCTACGCAGATTAGTCTCAAAAACACTTCAACAAACTCTGATCATGCTGTTGGATATCTCCAATGGCCTCCAACAACTCGCAAACATGCCTTCGTTCAACACAAAGCTATGTTATGTCACTCTAAGGCCTATTTTCAGCCATTCAGTTCCTCCAACACATGCATCAGTTATGTTGCAGAGACAGTAGTAGTTTTGTTTGATTAAGTCCAGCATTTTCCTAGATTAGATGCAAGAGTGGTCTTCTCTTTGTGATAATAACCACTCTTGTCGATTAAGTCCAGTGTCTTAGTAAATTTATTTATTTGATTTACGAACAATTCCCTAAATTTAGGACTTAGTCCCCTAAGGACAAGAGCCTCTGCAACTCTTTTAAATAGTTATTTTTTGAATATTGTAAAGGTCGGATTTTTTGAGGAAAGAATAACAATACAACAGATTGGTTGGACCCGTTTTATGCATAGATTAAAGCTCTCTACCTGGTGAAAATACTCTTGATGACAGTGTTCCATTCAACTTTGCATGTTTTTTCATTCTTATCTTGAATACAATTTTTTGATTTGTGCAACGTACATTTCATTTCCTTTTAGCTGTTGTATGACTTATTTTTACTGATATGCAACCTGTCAAACAGTTAATGCTTTGGTGAAGATTTGTTTTCTGCAACCTGTGGGAGTTATTGTGTTTTGATACATGTTTGATGTCTTGAAATGATATTTAAAGTATTGAACTTCTTGCAGCAGATTATTCATTGAGTACTTTGTTGTTTCCCTCTGTTTTATATTATTTCACTGGTCTGTCATTAGTGTGCCATCAACCAAGGAGGGCCCTCATCCATATCGTTCTACCAACCCAACCTTTCCTTTGTCTTGATAGAATAACCCTCTGACCAACCCAACAAAAGAGTTAAAAGAGGCAATCATTTTAAACTAATAGGTGGCCTAGCTTTTCCCTTTAGCAGTCAGGCGCAGACCTTAGGACCAACAATCACAATTTCCAAATGGACCACTCCAGGATGGCTCCCTTTCCTAGTTGGATGCCTTCACTCACATGCATGCTTGATTACTCCCTCTTGGAACACACATGGGAGGTTTGTTGAGGTGGTTGAGGAGTTCTAGGAGGTGGTTACACATGGTCGCGGGTTGTTATAGTGGTTATGTGTTGTTATGGCATTAGCCACACTATTTTGTTAAGAAGCACCCAATATTAAGTTGCCACACGTGCCGCCTTTCTTTGGATGATCACCTTGGATGTTCCACACATGTGGCATGATGTCACCCATATTTGGAGGTTCCTTGGTTGGAGATATCTCTCCTCGACTTCTTGGGGTTAGTTTGAGGAGCACCATTGATTCTTTAGTATTGTTAACTATTCGTCACTCATTTGAGGGGATGTTGGCACTTTTGAGGAGGGCACACTTGTTTTTATGCCCTTTGGACCACAAGTATGAATTATGGTTACACTCTTGACCATTTTGAGGAGGGAGCTCTTGTATTTGAGGATTTTGAGGGTGGTTTTATGCCCACACATTGTATTTGCTCATGAATTTGACTTGAGCTCATGGTTTTAGCTCATAGCTTGAGAAAACACATCGTATTGATCCATTGTATTGAGAAGGATCCTTATATGTATACGGAGAGAGACTCCTCATGTTCATTTGTTGGAGAATATTGAGAGACACTTGACTATTTTGCATCTATTATGTTTCTACATTTCTCTTTAAGTGTTTTTATGGCATTTTGCAAGGTTTGTTGGTATTTTTTTAGGTGTGTTTGAGGAAGGAGATTGTACAAGGTAAAAAAAGGGCATCTTGCTCCACTTGAGAGGGCAATCAATTTATGGAACTCTTGCCTTATTCCTTTGTGATCATTATTGTTTGTTCCCTTTGCATTGAGGTAGGGCGTCTTACGGTTCTTCCCTCTTGCCTTGGACAAACCTTAACTTCATCTTGTTAGTACTTGAGAGAGGATTCATAGAGGATTATCCCCCCATGCATGATTAAAGAACCCCATCTACCTTAGTTAATGCCTGAGAGGCAATCCTCCTTGGTGCCCTCAACATTGACTCCTTTTACAAGAACTTTACCTAGAATAGATTTAAGGACCTCATAACCCTTCCTAGGCACTAGCCTTATTGATCTCTTTAACAAAAAAACCAAAAAAATATCATCCTTTTTCTTTTTCTTTTGTTATTTTGAAATCTAGGGTTTTGAAGGTTAACGTTTTTGAGTTAGATTGCAAGATCCAAGGTTAGAATTCAATTTTTAAATATTGTTTAGCTTAGATCTCACTTATGCTAAAAAATTCATTTCATGCTATATCTATTTTAAGTTGGTATAAGTAGGCTGGTTCATCTAGCTAAAATTGTGGCTCTAGATCTTGTTTCTAACTTGTTACATTTGTGGACCTAACCATCTTCTTTCAATAAATTCTAGTGTGACTAATCACATATCTTGTTTTCAGTTTGTCTTACTAATTCTTGGGAATACATGGTATACTTGCATTTGAACTTTCTAAACACTTCATTGACAAGGGTTTTAGGCTTAATTTGTAACGTTTATGTTGTTGGCAGATTTGGCAGGCAGGAGTGTGCTTGTCATTGATGGCAAGAATAGAAGGCGGGGCAGAAGGAAGCGAATGGAGATTAAATCTCAAGAGAGTTAACGAATGAAGATCAAAAGCTCAGAATATATGGCGCAATAAAACTCAGATCAAATCGAGACCGTTGGATCTACAAGCCAGATCAACGACATGGATGCATTGCGCGGAGCGAAAGTTGAATTAAACTACTCGCTAGTTACAATCCCACAATCCGTCTAGATCATCAGATCTCATAGCTTCGAAGATATACGACTACGGTTGATCCAACAAACAATGGGTTTAAGTCATATTAAATAATGACCGTCGGATGCGCAATCGCCAAATCTATGACATGGATGAATTGCGGAGATTGAAAGGAGAATTAAACATCGCGCTTGTTCCCATCCCACAATTAGTCAGGACTGTCTGATCTTATAGCTTCGAAGATCAATGATTGTGGTTAACTCACCAATAGAACACGTCTTCCCATTGCAGAGTTGGGTGACGAGTTAAAACACTCTCAGATTGTGGTTGTGCAATCATTCTTGATCGTGGATCTGTTTTAAGAAACTTCACAACCGTTGGATCATTTTTGAGTGGAAGGACATGATACGTGAGAAAAATGTTTGAGAATTCGATTATGCGAATTCCCATAAGTCGTCAGATCACTTTCAAGTGGTAGGACAGGATAAGCTAGCAAAGCCGCAATGTTGACAAATCAAGTCGTCGATCTAAGATCCTAATCGACGAACAACATTTAGTTCGGGTTTAAAGTTGTGAGGAGGTTACGCTTCAGAAGGTTTGAGATGTGAAATACTTGAAGCCTAGAAATCTGAAATGAATGAGGACTGTTAGATTTGGAGGACAAACGAGGACCATTGGATCAGGGTTTTTGGTCACACAATAGACCACGTCGACATACCAGGTTAGCAAGTGGTAGGGCAGGATAAGCTAGCAGAGCCGCAATGTTGAAAAATCAAGTCGTTGATCTAAGATCCTAATCGACAAACAACATTTAGTTTGGGTTTAAAGTTGTGAGGAGGTTACGCTTCAGAAGGTTTGAGATGTGAAATACTTGAAGCCTAGAAATCTGAAATGAATGAGGACCGTTAGATTTGGAGGACAAAAGAGGACCATTGGATCAGGGTTTTTGGTCACACAACAGACCACGTCGACATACCAGGTTAGCAAAAAGGCATAGTGGCAGACCACGTCAGCAATATATGTTAGCAAGGACACATGTCACAGTCAAAGAACGACAAGTGTCAAGTTGAAATCAACATTTCAGGTACGTGCAAATCACAAATATGAGTGACACATGGCAGCCGCTCAGCTCTTGACATGTCATCGAGTGATGCAAGAGTTACGTCACTCCGAGAGTTTTTCTTCATGAGTTTTACCACCAGTACTTGCCCAAACACCTAAAGTCTTGAATGTCGAAGACCTGAAGTGGACACGAGATGTCCAATCTGAAGATCACTTCGAGAGAAGTCTCATTCATCGATCTACTACAATGGAAGGATAGTGTAAGTGAAAATGTTAACCGACAACAAGCGGTCTCCACCATCTGATGACTGACTCAGCAGGTGATCACTCTGGAGGAAAGAACGGGTTGAGATTTGAAATCTCTGAAGTCTGGAGACCCGAGGAGATCTCGACTGTTAATCCGAGAGGGACACGCGTTTAGAGGCCTGTCAGCTTCGAAAGATTCACGTATGGAGGAAAGAAAGGGTCGAGACTCTAAATATCCGAAGTTTGAAGACTCGAAGGAGATCTTGATCGTCGATCTGATGTTGGGTGTACTACCAACCATTGATCAAAACACAGTGGAAGGATAACGTAAGCATAATAGATGAAGTCGCAAAGTAAAATGTGGCCATCCATATCATTGCTTGATTAAGTCCTGGTTGTCGGATTAATAAATGAATAATAGATGTAAGGATCGAATATAACCATTGATCTGGTTCAGAGATATAAATGTGAACCGTTCGTTCTGTTCGACGATATTGTATTTGAGAGATTTCAAAAGTTGGAAGTCACGAAGACCTGAAGGGAAAAATGTTGAAGTTACGATAGTCATCCATTTCAGGAGACTGAATCATGACCGTTGAATTGATAAGTGCTCAAAAAGCCTAAGCGTATGGTCACCACCAGTGATCATGTGAAGGAAGGGGCTTAGGAGCAAAAGAATCCATAATTGACTGGCTGTAACTGACAGAGAAGATGAAGAGTTTCTGATCCGGATTATTTTCGACATGAAATGCGAGCGGAGATATAATAAAGAAATGCATAGAGATATCGTAGATATTAAATAAGATAACATAAATGTATCAGAGATGCAACCATAAACATAGATATACAGTAATACACGATTTCTATTAATGAAAGAAATGTACAGAGACTATAAAACTACAAAGTGAAAGACTCGCTAGAATGGTGATAGCTTATCTCTGAGAAGAGATGTGATGGCTACTCCCATTCACAAGAAGATGATTACAATGAGGCTCCGAAGACATTTTTACAATAAACAGGAATGCAAAAAACCCTAGACATCCAAAAACCTAACCCTAGGAGATGAAGTGCCAAAAGTCATGTGGGCCCCGTTTGGGTAAGTTAGTACATCAACTTCCAGGGGTCGTAACTTTTGCATACGATCTCCGTTTTAGGCGTATAATAGCTCGTTGGAAAGGTATCGTCGAGGAGATTCATTTTGGGGGATAAATCATTTTTTTATCCATTACTGAGAACCTCGATCTCGAAAAACCTTCATTTAGGCCCTCAAAATGGCCCCGGAAGTTAAAACCTGCTAAAAATAGTAAATTGTCAAAATTGCCAGAAAGCTGTTTTGAGCCAATTGGAAAACGTGGGTGGCCATCGATATCCACCTAGATCAATCCTTACTCATTAGGAAGCAATGGTATCCATTGCGTTGAGTTCTTGGGGGAGAAGGAAAAATGTTTGTTGAATCTGCATCTTGGTCAGTTGCTTGTCTTGCTGGAGACGTCGCGCTGCTCAATTTGTGGAAGTCTATCACGAACCTGTTGAGGTTGATGCTGTTCAACAAGTCAAGATACATGAGATTACGGTGAGAAGAAGGAATCTTTGCGCTTTGCTGCAACCTTTTCGACCTTCTTCTGTTGGATAGAAGGTGCTTGGGGCAAGGCTGTAGTGGTTGCAGTGTCCTTTTGTTCTCCTTTTGAACATATTGTGAAGACGCTGAATTTTTCCATATGAGATACTACCTTGCAACACTTTTTAGGTGGAACAGTAGTCGGAACTACCTCTGGTATTTTGTAGAGATGACCCCCCAGAGAAACAATGACACTGCGGGGTCAAGACTCATAACATCATGGCGCTTCCACATATATGGTTGGCCCAAGAGAACATCATAGACATCTAGTGGGGAAACATCACATAATACCTCATCCTTGAAGGGTTGGATGCCATATGACAATTGACATTGTTGGCTGACATGAAGATCTCATCCTTGGCGAAGCCACCCGATGTTATATGGTTGCAGGTGTGGTGTTGTCAACAATCCCAATTGTTTGACGACCTCTGTTGAGATGAAGTTCTTTTGGCTTCCGTTATTGACAATAAAATGCAGCGGAGTCCCCTTCACCCACATCTATGAATGAAAAAGGTGCTCCCCCTCTTCAGGATCTGTTGATTCTTTTGGTTGAATTTCCGTGGTCGTGACAATAGCAGTGGAGTCCGCGTCAATGATTTGTCCTTTACCATTATTTTCAGAATCAGATTTTGAATCAGGGTTTGACTCTTTGTCTTTGATCTCAACCACCAATGACTGTTTTGAGCGACATTCATCGATGTTGTGCCAGGAGATTTGTGGAACTCACACCATTTTCAGGTGTCCTTCTTTGTCTTCCTGTGACCCTTCTTTTCCTGTGTCTTGGAATGGTTTTTGAGAGACTGTTTGTTAGGGCCGTCTTTGTCATACTTCAGTTGTTGCGGATTTGTAGACCCGAATTCCCATTTGTTCTGGTGCTTAAATTTATGCTCGATTTTAACATCATATCGATAAGTAGCACCGAGTGATGAGATGTCTAGAAAATCCATTTCAGTCTGGATATATCTGTGTAGAGCCCCATGGTATTTAAGAACCAAATGTCGCTCAGAGTCTTTGATACCCAGCTTGGTGCACAAGGTATGGAAGGAATTGGTGAAATCCAGAACTGCTTGGCCCCTCTCTTGTCGCAGTGTGGTCCATCTCATGTAGTGGTCCTCATAGTTGCCAACAGGGTAATATTGTTCCTTTACCGCATCCACAAAAAAATCCCAAGTGGGATCGGCCTAGTATATTCCAGACTCCTCTGTGGAACTTTTCTCCCAGTAAGTTTCCCACCAATGTTTGACATGAGGGAGAGCTTTAAGGAGTGCGAAGGTGATCTTTTTTTTGTCGGAAAATTGTGAACAGAGCAATAACCTTCTAGCAAAGTTAACTATTTTTCTAGAGCTTATGCATCTATTTGTCCTTCAAATACAGGAATATAAAAATTAACTTGTACCTTGAAAGGCGATGTGCCTCCAAAGTGTTCGCTTGATGAAAATTCCCTTGCTGTTATTGGCAGGCGTTGAAGGATGTGGGAAAAATTCTCCATTAGTTCGTCCCTCTGTCGTGTGAGAGCTTGCTCAAGCAACAGATTGATAGGATCGTCTGCTCTATCGTTTTTCTTTTCTTCCGCCATTAAGGGTTTCTTGGGTGTGCGAGAGCGAATGTATTCAAGAAATAAAAGCTCGAGACCGAACTTTCAATACTCGGACCTCATCAGGGACATGCACTGAAAAGATGATCAAGAGCAGTCTGCTTTGATACCATTGATCCAGATTATTTTTGGCACGAAATGCGAGCGGAGATACAATAAAGAAATGCATAGAGATATCACAGATATTAAATAAGATAACATAAATGTATCAGATATGCAACCATAAACACATATATACAGTAATACATGATTTCTATTAATGAAAGAAATGTATAGAGACTGTAAAAATATAGAGTGAAAGACTCGCTAGAATGGTGGCAGCTTATCTCTGAGAAGAGATGTGACGGCTACTCGCATTCGCAAGAAGATGATTACAATGAGGCTTTGAAGGCCTTTTTACAATAAATAAGAATGTCAAAAACCCTAGACATCCAAAAACCTAACCCTAGGAGATGAAGCGCCAAAAGTCATGTGGGCCCCATTTGGGTAAGTTAGTACATCAACTTCNGCTCAATCATGCCTTTAGTTATCATTGAGAACCTTTATCTCGAAAAACCTTCATTTAGGCCCTCAAAATGGCACTGGAAGTTAAAACCTGCTAAAAATAGTAAATTGCCAAAATTGTTAGAAAGCTATTTTGAGCTAGTTGGAAAAGGTGGGTGGCCACCGATATCCACCTGGATCAATCCTCCCTCCTTAGGAAGCAATGGTCTCCATTGCATCGAGTTCCCGAAGGAGAAGGAAAAGCGTTTGTTGAATCTGTATCTTGGTGAGCTGCTTGTCTTGTTGGAGACGTCGCGCTACTCAGTTTGTGGAAGTCTATCATGAATCTGTTGAGGTTGAGGTTGTTCAACAAGTCAAGATATATGAGAGGACGGTGTGCAGAAGGAATATTTGCACTTTGCTGCAACCTTGTCAACCTACTTCTGTTGGATAGAAGGTGCTTGGGGCAAGGCTGTAGTGGTTGCAGTGTCCTTTTGTTCTCCTTTTGAATAGATTGTGAAGACGCTGAATTTTACAGTATGAGATACTACCTTGCGACACTTTTTAAGTGGAACAATAGTCGGAACTACCTCCGGTATTCTATAGAGATGACCCCCCAGAGAAACAATGACACTGCGAGTTCGAGACTCATAAATAACATGACGCTTCCACATATATGGTTGGCCCAAGAGAACATCATAGACATCCAGTGGGGCAACATCACATAATATCTCATCCTTTAAGGGTTGGATGTTGTATGCCAATCGACATTGTTGTCTGACACGGAGATCTTGTCCTTGGCGAAGCCACTCGATGTTGTATGGTTGCGGGTGTGGTGTTGTCGACAATCCCAATTGTTTGACGACCTCTGTTGAGATGAGGTTCTTCTGACTTCCGCTATCAACAATAAAATGCAGAGGGGTCCCCTTCACCCACATTTGTGAATGAAAAAGGTGCTCCCCCTCTTCAGGATCTGTTGGTTCTTCTGGTTGAATTGTTTTGGTCGCGACAATAGCAGTGGGGTCCACTTCAATGATCTGTCCTTTACCATTATTTTTAGAATCAGATTCTGAATTAGGGTTTGGCTCTTTGTCTTTGATCTCAGCCACCAATGACTGTTTTGAGCGACATTCATCGGTTTTGTGCGAGGGGATTTTGTGGAACTCACACCATTTTCTGTTGTCCTTCTTTGTCTTCCCGTGACCCTTCTTTTCATGTGTCTTGGACTGGTTTTCGGGAGACTGTTTGTTAGGGCCATCTTTGTCATACTTCGGTTGTTGTGGATTTACAAACCCAAACTCCCGTTTGTTCTGGTGCTTAAATTTATGCTCAATTTTAACAACATATCAATAAGCAGCACTGAGTGATGAGATGTCCAGAAAATCCATTTTAGTCTGGATGTATTTGTGTAGAGCCCCACGGTATTTCAAAACCAAATGTCGCTCGGAGTCTTTGATACCCAACTTGGTGTGCAAGGTATGGAAGGTATTGGTGAACTCCAGAACTGCTTTGCCCCTCTCTTGCCACAGTGTGGTCCATCTCATGTACTGGTCCTCATAGTTGCCAACAGGGTAATACTGTTCCTTTACCGCATCCACAAAAAAATCCCAAGTGGGATCGACCCCGTATATTCCAAAATCCTCTATGGAACTTTGCTCCTAGTAAGTTTCCCACCAATTTTTGACATGAGGGAGAGCTATAAGGAGTGCGAAGGTGATATTTTCTTTGTCGGAAAAATTGTGAACAGAGAAATAACCTTCTAGCAGAGTTAACCATTTTTCTAGGGCTTCTGCATCTATCTGTCCTTC